>APFE031699567.1:0-19593 GCA_000404065.3 Pinus taeda | reverse complement strand
GAGGCTCAGTTGATGTGCTTGTGAGCATCACAGATTGAAACGGATTACTGGAAAATTTTGTGTAGTTCTGGGTGCCAGTCAGTCGAGTTGATTCTAGGATTGCATAGTTTAGAATTCTTGGGAGGCAACCTCAACTCTACACAATTCTTGGAAGCAGTACATAATCACTAAGAGCTAAAACAACGCAATGCAACTCAACAGATGTCCAGCTGTTGGAGGATGGTCTAGTAGGCAGAGCTTCAACAAAATGACCAAGTGTGTGAATGAGTGACTTTCTACATATGTGACCTTGAGAACACACACCCAACATGACTCAGCGACAAGATGCCTCAAACCATGAAGACAAGATATACTCAATGTGATTGACTGATGGTGCAAGTGACAAGCATGACACTTGTGATAGATCATCGAATGAAAACGAAGACACTTGCGTGATAGTGCATATAACATTGTGTGTGAGTGCAACATATGTTTACATAGTGCACACAACCTGTACACACGAAGGCGGACCTTGTGTATGGCCAGAACATGACTGCAAACATGACATTGTGACCAACATGCAAAATGATGTATGTTGAATGATCAAGCGAGGAGGGTGCAAAGACTCAACACGAGCTCACGGGATGAGCCTGGGTGCTTGTAAACATCAAGGAAAAACCTAAGGAAGGCTCCGAAACTGGATGCAGGCCAAAATTTTGGATGTTGTCGCAGCCGCTACAACATGTCCATATGTGACTGATCAAGGGTTGCATCAAGAATAATCAAATGTCACAAGCTCACCCTAACAGTATGCATGATCTTCTTCTTAATAGGCATAATCTCATCATCAAAACTTGGAATATCATATTTCCCTATGGTGCCTGCATCTAATTAACAACATGGATTGATGTTTTGAGCATTCACGACACATTCTATATAATCTCCTTTTGTTTCAACATGCTTCCTTCTTGAAGCTTCTCTAACTATCCTTTCATGCTTGGTTGTAATGGTTTTATCTTGTTTAGGGACCCATTTCAGATTACAATTATGAACCATATAACCAATATTATGACATTTCTAGCATTCCATAAATGAGGAGGCATGATTTCTTCTAGAAAAGTATCTTCTAGGAGACTGATGGGGCCATTATATTTGTCCTTGTTGTATGCGCTACAATCCTTTGCCATGTGCCCAAAATTTGTACAAGAGTAACAATAACCAAAAAATATACTTTGGTATGTGGAAGATGGAGATTGCCTTGATGTACTTCTAAAGTCATTTTGCCTTAAGATCCTTTGATCATATTTATTGCCTCTTGCATTCTTGACACCGTCTGCATATATTCTTGAAGCAGGGTTTCTTCCAATGTCATCTTGACTCTTCTACTTTCTTCTACTAGAACTAGGGGTGTTCTCATCACTTTTATGCTTCACATCTTTGTTATTTGGTGCATTAGGGTTTGCATTAATTTTTCTAGAGGCCTCACCTACATAACCAAGACTAGATTTATCAAGGGGGGATCTTTGAAGAGTTAGGATTTCATCCAAGGTTATATTTTTATTCAGTTGATCAACTTATTTCCTTAGGATATCAATTTCTTCTTTCATATTCTTGCATTCTTCATCATTATTTGCTAGATGTTTTGCCATTCTTCCTTCATCCTTGTTGCTTCACATGATTATCCCTGGAGAGAGGTGACATCTGATTTTAATTTGGAGATCTATTCATCCTTTTTATCTAGTTGGCATGTGATGGCATTTCTTTCCTTTTCTGCTTCATCAACTTATCCTTCCAAGAGGGCCAAACCTTCTATCACTATTTCAGCTCCTCGTGCTTGTTTCTTTGCTTCTTCTAGCTACGTTTTAAGAGAGGAAACCTCTTCTTTATATTGAACAATTTCTACTTCAACTTTGTTCAATTCCTTAGATCTTAGATCAAGTTGTTTTATCAAAGTTCCTTCCATTTTCTTTGATTCTCCTAGTTTGTTTATTAAGTAGGCTACTTCTTCATTTGATGCAATTCCTTGAGATATTTAGATCTTTCTTCCTCTTTAAGTTTTAAGTGAATAATTTATTCTTTTGATTTTTTGAGATCATGATCAACATCTTCTACCTTCTTCTTGAGTCCCTCATTTTCTTTCTTTAGCGTTTTTATTTCATCTAGGGCAACTACAAACTTCGCCTTAAGGTCTTGATTTCACTTAGTGTCTTGGCTATCATCATTTAAAGTTGTGAAAAAAAAATCCTTTTGAATGAAGATCTTAAAGAGTCTCCTAAAGCTATTTCGTTGATGAACATTTCTCCATTTTAACTTTTATAGGGTTGGGTTAGCCACTAAATATTTCCTTTATCACTATTGCATTATGTTCCTTGGAATCATCCTCCATCATGAATCTAGTAATCAGTGATTCCCAAACTTCAAAATATTGAGCCATCAAAAAGAATTTCATTCTGTCCATCCATACTTCAAAGTTTGTTCCATCCAACATGGTGGCTTTGATAACCTAACTTTCATCTGAATTTTTTACTGAGGAAGAGACATCTTCAAAAGGTTTAAAGTCTTTCTTCCTTGATATTTCCATTTGTTTTCTAAGGATATACCTTCTGACTGCTAGGATGCAAGTGAAGGTATTCGATTTGATACCAATTATTGGAAATACGGGGGGGAGAATTGATATTTATTTTTACAATTGTTATTTTTCTAGTTAAGATCTCTTAGATAAAACACAAAATGAACAACAACAAGATAAATAATTTTATTAATAAAATTGACAAGGACTCCATCCTCTTTACAACAAATCAAGTATAATAATATTCAAGTCTCAAACCCTAAATGAAGACACCAATCTTAGATCCACTAGGCTCCAACCTGTAATTTTCCAAGAACCAACTTGGTCTTGTTGAGGACTCCAATCCTCTAGGGTTCCAACCCTCTCAGCTGGTTCAGACTCCAGCCTCATATTCTTGAAGACACTTATCCTCTAGGGAAACAACCCTCTCAATCTACTTCAACTCTTCAATGTAGGTTGAATAGTTCTTCAAGGCTTCCCAAAAGCTTCTAGAATAAGCCCTATCAATATCTTTTCCTTCAACAATGCCCTCAATTGATCTCCAATACACTTATCTCATTAATGAAAACTATATCAATTGTAGAAGGTGTCTCCAAGACTCTTCATCATTCCCAAACAACTTCCTTCAAGGTTATTCCATGAGGACTTCATTCATGCATCAAAGGTATTCAAAAATGATTTCTCTAAGGTACCTCTTTAGATCCACTTCAAGATATACTACTTCAAGACAATGTCTAGTGGAATGCTCTCAAGCAATGTTCAAATTAGCTATACCAAGTCTTCACAAGTTTCAAATATAATCCTTCAATTTGTCATCATGACAATGTTGCAAAGTAACTTCCAACCCAAGTCTGCTTCTAGGACTATTTCAAGATGTATACATAATACTACTCTAAGGATTCCAGTTCTATCCAAACAATGCCTTAAAGAATTCTCTAACATCTTGTTGTAATAAGCCTTCAAACTATGCTGCTCGAAGAGATGGCTTCATTGATCCTCCATGGTCTGCTACAAGTCAACACAAGGAATTATTACTGAGGCTATAATTTGATTCAAAAATAAACTTCAAATGGTACTTCAACAATACTCTAGATTTGTTCCAATTCTTCTTCTGGTTTGCTACACAAGTCTATCAAAAGATTGTTAAGAATTCCTTTAGGTTTTTATTACAAGGTTCAGGTGCCAACAATTCATATTTGGTTGTATTTAATTTGGATCTCTTCAATGGTCTGGAAAAGTATGCCTTTTGTAGTCCAAACAAATATCAAACAAGTCTCCACAAACCAAGGCTTTTTTGTTGTCTACTATAGGTACAAATTAGGAACATGTTCAGATTCTACAAGCTGTAGGACCAAGTTTCATAGCTACAAGCCTGCATTAATACTAGATACAAGGTCGAGTTCCAGGACTTCTATAAGGTTATATACAGGGCCGAGTTACATGTATTGAGGAAGGTCGAGTTGCAAAGGAAACATGTCATATTACAATGTCATTCCACATAGTCGAGTCTCATATGCTAAGGGTTTTTACCATAGGTTTGAAATTCTTGCCACATGAGCGACGGGTTCAACCTTCAATTCTAGATTCAAGTTGCTACAGGAGTACCTTCTTTGGTTCACAAGTTTTTCTCCTCAGGTCTGAATTTTTCTTCTTCCTTGACCGAATTCATTAAGCAAAATGACGATTTTAGCTTGCTATTTATAGTGATTTTTCCATATATTGAAGAGACATGTCTCATTGCCAAGGATCATGAGCCTACACAAGTTAGTTATTAGATGTGGAGGCTAATTATCTTCCTAATTTAGAGGTTTTCTTTCAACCACACTTGGATCCCAATCCCCAATAGGGGGATGTTGGGGGGTTCCCCCCCACTATTTCTAACTAGGGGTTCCATGGGGGTGACTACATGTTTGGAGCCCCCCCGGCAAGGGTTCGGGGGAAATGCCCTTGAAACAAAAAATAGATGAAAATTTTGCTTGTAAAATATTGTAATTTAATAATAAATATGGGTTTTTGATTAGGCAGATGATATGATGTTAGAATTTATGTTAATTTCAGTTTTTTTGCCCTAGAAGGCAACCCTCAATTTATATGAGGGAATTGTATTGCAACTATGTATTATTATTATGAGTGAGAAAGAGAGAGAGGAGGAGGTTGTGTGAGAGCGAAGAGGAAATTACAACAGATTTGTTGTAGGTTGTATCTCTTCATTTTGTTGGATAATATAAAAGGAAGGACTAGGTGTTTCTTTTTGGACATAGCCCGAGTTGGGTGAACCACATATATCTATGTTTCTTTTGTTCCATGCATTTTTGTATTTGTGTTTTCGCAATATTTTTTGTATTTTATTACTTTGTTAATTAATTTCTAACAATTGGTATCAGAGTCGAAGGTTATTTCGTTGATAAAATCATAGGAGAGAAGGGTTCCTAGTTTGAGTGAGAGCAATGGAAAAAGATGATAGGTTTAGGGTCGAGAAATTTAATGGCCAAAACTACCGGCTGTGGAAGATGTGGATAGGAATATTATCTATATCAAAAAGATTTGTACGTACCATTGAGCAGAAAGACAAATACACTGACAAGTATGCTAGGTGAAGAATGGGAGATTCTTGATAGAAAATCCTTAGGAACAATACGACTGTGCTTGACAGTGTTGGTAGCCTTCAATATATGGAGGAAACAACAACGAAAGGTATAAAGAGGGCCTTGGCAAAATTATATGAAAAATAGTCAACCTCAAATAAGGTATTTCTTATGAATCATTTGTTTAATATGAATATGTCACAAGGTGGATTTGTCGTTGATCATTTAATGAATTTAATACAGTTACTAGTCAGTTAAGTTCTGTAGGGGTAAATTTTGATGATAAAGATAGGGCTCTATTGTTTTTGTGCTATTTACTAGAAAGTTGGAATGGTTTAGTTATGTTAATTAGTAACTTTGTCTCTAGATCTAGTACCTTAAATTTCAATGATGTTGTTGGTGCCATCCTTAGTGAGGAAATGTGACAGAAAATCTTCGGTGAGACATCAAGTAATTCCTTGACTGAAGAGATTAGGGGAAGAAAAATGGAAAGAGGAAGGAGCTTAGGAAATATCACTAAGTCAAGAAAAGGTAGATCCAAATCGAGATTAAGGATAGTGTGTTGGAAATGTGGGAAGAAAGGACACCTGAAGATAGACTGCAAATCTCTAAAGGCAAAATAAAGAGATGGAAAACAAGAGAACAATCATGAAGCGATTGTGACAGGTGATATGTTGCAAGATTCTCTGATAATTTCCTTAGAGAATATTATTAATGTCTGGGTGGTAGATTTTGGACCCTCATTCCAAGCCACACATTCCATGCCACACCTGATAGGAAACATTTTCATGATTATGTTCAAGGAGATTTTGGACAAGTTCATGTGGGCGATGATAAACCCTATAAAATCATTGGATTGGGTAAGGTTTTTTAAAGCAACATAATGAAAACCAATGGCTATTGAAGGAGGTAAGGAATATTCCAGATCTAAACAAAAATATAATTTCAATAGGGCAGTTGGGAGGTGAAGGCTGTGTAACTACTTTTACAGACAAAACCTAGATGGTCACTAAAGGAGCCCTGGCAATAGAAAAAGGAGAAAATGTTGGTACATTGTATTTATGCAATAATATTTCTAATTATGTTAATTCTTTAACCTACACAAGAGAAGATACAACACTTTGGCATCATGAGCTCGGGCACATGAGTGAGAAGGGGATGCAGATTCTTCACCCAATAAATTTGTTGCAATGTTTGAAGCATGTAGATTTGGATTTGTATCTAAATTGTGTTTACGGAAAATATAAGAGAATCATATTTATCAAAGTTGGGAAGGGAAAGAAGAGTTAAAAATTATATCTTCTGCATATAGATGTATGTGGACCTGATCAGGTATCATCTCTCAGTGTCTTGTTACTTTTATTGATGATGCAACTATGAAAATCTGTATTAATTGTATTCAAAATAAATCTAATGTATTTGATACTTTCAAGAAATGGAAAGATTTAGTTGAGAATGAGACAGGGAATAAGTTGAGGTGTCTCGGATCAGAAAATGGAGGTGGATGCTGCAACAAAGAGTTTGATAATTACTATTCAAAGCACAAAATTCATAGAGATAAGACAGTTCGAGGATCACCACAAGAAAATGGTGCGTCAGAAAAGATGAACATGACAATCATTGAGCATGAGATTGCATGATGGATTTGCCTTACAATTTTGGGAACATGTTGTAGATATTGTTTTTTATCTAATAAACAGATGACCTTCAAGTTACTTGGATGGTGGTATTCGAGAGGAGGCATGGACAGGTAAAAAAGTAAAATACTCATTTTAAATACGTTCTTTTGTGAAGCCTTTGTCCACACCAATAAAGAAAATAGAACAAAGTTTGAGGCAAAATCAAAGAAATGTACCTTTATTGGATATGGAGTAAATGATTTTGTTTATCACTTATATGATTATGAAAATCACAAAATCATTAAGAGCTGAGATATCATATTAAATGAAAAGGTCTTATATAAGGATCAAATGCAGAGAAAGAAATAAGAAAAAGAAAATAAAGAATACACACTGCTTAATGAGATCACAGAAGAAGTAAAGGTGCATGAAAATTAGAATGATCAACAACCACAACAACAATAGGCACCTCAAACTGGTTTCAAAAGATCTACCAAGATAAGTAGAACCCCTGGACGATACTTTCATTTATTATATTATTTATTGTTAATTGATTCTTGTGAACCAGAAATATATGAAGAAGCAATTCAAGTAGAAACCTGGAAGAAGTGGGAGCAAGCCATGGAATAAGAGATGGGCTCGATATAAAACCAGACTTGGGACTTAGTCAAGCTTCCTGCTGGTAAAACAACATTGCAAAATAAATGGGTTTACAAGTTGAAAGAAGAAGATGGAGGTAAATAGAGGTATATGGATAGACTTGTAGTGAAGGGATTTACCAAAATAAACGTATAGAATTTGATGATTTTTTTTCTCCTATTGTTAAAATTACTTCAATCAAAACTATTTTAAGTCTAGTTGCAGTAGAAGATTTGCATCTTGAGAAGTTAGATGTAAACACAACCTTTCTCCATGGGGATTTGAAGGAATAAATATATATGCAACAACTATAAGGGTATGAGGTGAATGTAAAGGAGAAATTAGTGTGCAAATTGAAGAAGAGCTTGTATGGCTTAAAATAGGCTCCAAGGCAGTGGTATCTAAAATTTGATAGATTTATGTCTGAACAATGTTATACTAGATGTCACTGTGACCATTGTGTTTATTTTAAAAGGAATACTGATGGAAGTTATATTATATTACTATTGTATGTAGATGACATACTTGTTGCAGGGCCTAACATGTAGGAGATAAATCTGCTCAAGGGAGAATTGGAAAATTCATTTGCAATGAATGATTTGACTTGGTATGAGAATAACTAGAGATAGGAAAAATTGCAAAATTAACATTATCTGAGAGTGAGTACATAGAAAAGGTGTTGGAAAGATTTAATATGCAGAATGCAAAACCAGTTAGTACACCTTTCGTTAGCCATTTCAAACTAATTAAGGAGATGTGCCCCAAGACTTGAGAAGGGATGGATTATATGTGTAAATTTCTGTCTGCATTAGCTGTTTGAAGCTTAATGTATGCAATGGTCTACAAAAGACCTAATATTGCACATTTAGTGGTAGTTTTAAGTAGGGCCTATATGAACAATTCAGGAAAAGAGCACTTGATGCCAGCGAAGTGGATTCTTAGGTAGTTGAGAGGTACCACAAATAAAGCATTTGTTTTGGAGGTTCAAACATTTCTCTACAGGGATATTTTGTTACAGATATGGCAACTCACACAGATAATAGGAGGAGCACCACAGGGTATGCATTTACTATAGGTGGAACAACTGTCAGTTGGGTTTGAAAATTGCAAAACATTGTTGCACTTTGAACATCAGAATCTGAGTATGTTGTTGCTACAGAGGTTAGTAAAAAAATGATTTGGTTACAAAGGTTTATGGATGAATTGAGCAAGAAGCAGGAGATGGCTAGGTTATAAAGTGACAACTAGAGTGTCATTCATCTTGCAAAGAATTCAACCTTTCATTCTAAGACTAAACATATGCATCTCAGGTATCGTTTCATATGGCCAGTTTTGGATGATGGATAGTTGAAGCTCAAAAGGATAGAGACTAGCCAAAATCTTGCAAATATGTTGAAAAAGGTTGTAAGTAGGGAGAAATTGAGTTGCTGCTAAGTTTCAATTGGCCTTCAAGAATGATGATGAAGATGAGAAACAATCAGGTCCAAAGTGGAAGCATTTTCCAGTAAGTGAAGCAACGATGGAGTTGATATAATTTTTCTCCAAGTGGGAGATTTTTGGATGTGGAGACTGATTATTTTTATGATTTAGAGATCTTGTTTCAGTTTCGTTTGGATCCTAATCCCCGACGGGGGGTGTGAGGGGACTTTTCCCCCCATAATTTCTACCTAGGGGATCCAGCGGAGGCAGGGGGAGGGGGTCGACTGTATGTTCGGATCCCCCTGGAAAGGTTGGGGGGCAGCGCCCCCAAAGCTAAAAATAGATGAAAAATTACCTTTTAAAATATTGTAATTTCGTAGTCAATCTGGGTTGTTTATTAGAAAGCTGATGAGACAGTAGAAGTTATGGTATTTTAGAGTTTTTTTCCCCTAGAACGCAACCCTCAATTTATATGAGGGAATTGTATTGTGGTTGTGTATTATTATTATGAGAAAGAGAGAGAGGAGGTTGTGTGAGAGTGAAGAGGAAATTAGAACGAATATGTTGTAGGTTGTATCTCTTCATTTTGTTAAATAATATAAAAGGAAGGACTTGTTATTTCATCGACGTAGCCCAAATTGGGTCAACCACATATATTTGTGTCTTTCTTGTTCTATGCATTTCCGTTTTTTTGTTTCCACAAAATTTTGTATATTTCATTACTTTGTTAATTAATTTCTAACATCAACTATGAAAGCTTTGTCATTTTTTGACAATCATAATAAAAAAAAAAATATCTCTCAAATGGAAAAAAGTTAGAAGGCATATCGATACTTGTTGGAAAGGGATTTAAGCTCTCTTTAATATGGTATAAATACGTTTTTAAGATGATGTATCATAATGGCGGGAAAAAAATATTTTCTTCGTGACTAAATAGGAGATTTTGAGTTTAGGGTTTCAAGACTTGCAATTTATGAAAATAAGATTTCAATTCTTCTCTAAGGTAGCTTTCATATTAGGCCTTTCTTAGGGCATAATCAATAATACATAAATGCACAAGGGCTTTCTTAGGGTTTGTTTAGGGCAACACCATAGGCTAGGGTTTACTTAGTCAAACATAGGACAAAGGGTAGGGAAAAATAAGGTATTTAGGGATTGCTTCAGCTAGGACTTCACATAGCATTAGCGTTTGCCAAATTGAAGATTTAGTCAAATATTTAAGTTTAAAGCATGCCATATAGACATCAATGACAGCTTTGGCCAACACATCAAAGTATGAAATATTTTGGAAATCCATAATCTATTTAAATTCTAAAATAAATATCTTTATCAAATACTTACAAAGCCAAAGTACATTCAAAAGTAAAAATTATGCACCCAAATGTAAAAACATGTCACGCAACTATGACCAAGCGCTAAGGTTTAGCATCAAAACCAAGTGAAAACCATATGTCGACCAAGTGGCAAAGTAGACAATGATTTTCGGTACTTGCAAAAATGTTGTCAAAGCCTTCGCGAGGTGCTTAAGTTCACCAAAAGTCTGACACATCAAAGCCATCTTAAAAGACGAGGTTTGATAGATATCTTGACAAGGTTAATGAAAAATTAATCTATCAAAATTGTTTTTTTTGTTTTTTAATCTAGGATAATCAGTAACTGGTAAGAGTTATTCTGAACAGGGCCAGGATTAAATCCAATTGGCTACCACTATAAACCTAGGCTAGGTGCAACAACCTGCATGCTGCACAAAATAGCAATTAACTTATGCCTCAATAAGAGTCGAGACATTCGCTCGGGGGTCGCCTACTCTTCTAGCCAAGACACAACAAGCCATATTCTCAATGAAATTTGAACCTCCATCTCATGGGTTTCACCCAGTGAAACTGACTGTTAAACCCCGTTAATCTATCAAAATTATTAATTAGCATTGATATGTAGGATATCAAAATTATTAATTAGCATTGATATGTAGGATATGAGGTCACCCAAGTTTGATACGTCAAAACTATCCTAGAGTTAGTTGTTAGGTAATGAATACTAAATTCCAGGGTGCTTCATTTCGACCCGTGGTGGCTCAAATCTCTAGAGCTTATGGGTTATGGGGCGACAAATTTAGATTTCTCACCATTACTATGCAACAAATGAACTTATTAGTCCCTGCCCTCAGGCATGGACTATATTAATCGAAAACGAAGGAGATAGCATTATTTGACCCGTTTTTACTTCAGGTTCATTAGCCATAAACAAAGTTCTTAGAAACATATTAATATATCGTGTTATTTGGCCTCTTCCCGAGGATCGAAGCTGGACTGAAGCTAAAACAATAGGTTATTTTTGTTTGTGTGATATTTTCAAACTTGTAAATCCTACCACCTAAACTAATGTTAGCATTATGTGAGGAAATTAAATGTTAGCTCAGCGCTCAAGAACATGCTGGTATATATGAACATATAAGCATCCACAGGTTCCTGGCTACACCTGGCTACCCACATGGCTTTTTCACCGCACATATATATTGCATGTGAGCATGTGAGTGTTGCTGCTTCTGCTGCCTTCAAATCTAGATAGGAGGGCCTCAATAATACAAACATCACGGGCAACAGCAGCAGTTTGATCATTTCGCTTGCCATGATTTTAACAGCAACAGTATGCACCAGCAGCACAAGTAGCAGAGAAAGCACCACCTGAGTAAGCACCAGCAACACAAGTAGCAGAGAAGCACCACCACGGCTACCTGTCACCTATGCTCCCATCTGCATGAATGGCTCTGCACCGGGAGCCACCACTGCGTGAATGGCTCTGCGCCAGGAGCTAGCCACCACTGCGTGATGTGATATGTGAGCTCTAAATAACTTCCTGTTATGAGCTTATACTTGACTATGTCCTTCAACCTAAAATACTAGAATGCAGCTGTTACAGGTTGGGTTCCAAGAGAGTCGGCTGCCAAGTTCTTTCTCCTTAATTTTCCTTAGATGATCTGTCAATTGCAGCGGCTGCCTTTTTCTTCCAAGAAAGGTGAGTATAGGGCTTCACTCTGATCCTATATATAGATTTCAACTGGCCTGTGTGAATCCAAACAAAATAGTGCAATTATAATAACAGTTGCATTCAAACTGGTCTCATAGGCCATGGTCTGCCTCCTTCTCCTATATGATCGTAGCACCGCTGTCGCAGGTCTGGTGGGCCGATAATCAACGGCCACAACCCTTCTAATTTTTTTAGCTTTAGACTGAACACGATCATGCTTATGCTGAGGATCTATGTTTTTGGGCTTCAAAGTCCTCAGAGAAGCCATGAGAATTGACAACTCATCTTTTATCTCGAAATCTGTCTGCTTCTTCTCCCTATTATTATTATTCTCCACAGGTCTCAGGATTGAAATCCCAGTAGTGCCCCCGCCACTGTTTTTCTTCGGGATTCCCTCTGTGGGTTTTACCACAATAGGAACCCATTCCTTATTCCAATAAGAGAATCTTATCAGGGCCTCTGGCGCACTAGTTTTGTCTGAGATATATTTTCTTCTGTCAGAGATTTGGGCATACACATTTTTGAACTTGTTAAGCCCTCTAGTAGAATAAGGATTCGAACCCTTGTCGTGTCTCTGTCGCGATATGGACCTCAACGAGGCAGCGATTTCTTATGCTTCGCCTTCCACTGATATCCTTCCACAACGCATGGATCTCTCTTCCTTGTGATCTCACACCTAATAAAACATGAAAGCCCAAGTCAAAATATTGTTGAATTAACTCGTTCCAGTCTTATCTTCCCTCTGATATTTTGAATAGGAATGCGAAGCAAAGTTTATGAGAATTGTCGAACAATTCTATGGCAAATGATGAATGAATTGTGGATTGGAAGTGAGATCTATGTGTCCCTTTATGAGAGAAATAGAGAAGACTAACTTTGGTGGAGGGCTCGACCACAGAAGCAAGAAAGGAAAGTGCAGAGGGAGAAGTAGATTCGATTGACCCGATAGGGGAGAACGTGGTCATGTTCAGGACTTTGCTGCATGACGAGCACGTTGGTAGCCACAGGGTTCCACAGGTAGCCTTCAGTTTTTGGGTAGAGAGAATCCTCGGTGGCTACAGAGAAGAGATGACTTTCACTACTTAGAAACTGAACTCATTGAGCTAGTAAATAACCATAGAGAGCTCCTTGGCTAGAACAGATCCAAATTGCTTTAAGAGAATATGTTCTTACAGGACAAAGAGAAAAAGAGTGACTTCAAATGGGCGAGGATGCTACCTTGGATACGTGGGGAAGGAACGTGTGTTCCTGCCTGCATGCTACCTTGGATACGTGGGAAGGAACGTGTGTGCCTGCCTGCAGAATACACGAAGGCACCCATGTTGGTTCAGACAAACACCTTGATGCAGGGCTACTGTAACATCACACCCAACTTGCCTCTCAGAGGAACAATCACCGCTTGCTTCTCATAGGAACAGTCACCGCCTCAGGGGTCAGGGGATCTAGTTCCCCTCTCCTACATTGTCGGATTGGTCACCGCTCGCCCCAACTGAAAAGCCCTCTAGCGTCACTGTGACCTATTGGATCTCATGGAAGCTCTCCAGAAAGGCATCTTCAGAAGTTGGCTAGGATGGCTCGAATAAACCCGGGTTGGGAGATGAAATGAAACTGACCTGGACTTAGACCTGCTCACTGCTTCGACGTTGGGACCTGAAGATAGGTGGAGCCACAAAAAGATATGGCTATGGCACGAATGATAGGAAATAAAACTTATAACGTTATTCAATGACATTTGTCAAAAATGCATGTGGAAATATTTTCATAGATTGAATGCACTTTCTTTAGAAATTGTCTTTCTTTTATAAAATTATAGGATATCTTTTCAACTATATGCTCTCGACAAGATTCAGCGGTAATCATGAATGCGAACCTTTCCAAATCGTGCAATCGCTTAACTGCAAGTCCAGAAGATCTTGGCTGTTGAATTCAGTTCTGCGCAGCTCAATAAAAACTAAGGGCCCTTAGTTTGGTAAAGTAATCCCTCAGAGCAAGCAGGCCTTGAGTTGGTTGACCGGTTGTAAGGATACATTGCATCTACTACAGAGCTTGTTGATGGAGATTTCCTGACTCGTATGTCTAGGCCCACCCTCCTCGATTGTCATATGTTGCTAAGTTTAATTGTCATATGTTGTTAAGTTTGGCACTCTCATTTTATTTACAGCTTTAATAGACCACCTGTAGCTTACCCAGTCTTCCACAACATCCTCATCGCGTGATGAGGCAGGGCGCCCATGTCACACATCAGGGTACCTTGGTAAATGTTCAACGACATTGATTTGTTCCCTGGTGATCTACGGTGCAGCTACATTTGCAACCCTAATTCATCGCATTACCCCAAGTCCTCCTCACATTTCGCCATTCTTCCACCGCGTTAGGGGTGAGGACTTGCAGAGGTAATCTGCCTGGTTGCCATATAGACGCCATTGCATCTCTGTATTGGTCATTCTTCATCGTTGATGGTATCATTTCCTTTTCAATCGTGACATAAGGTTGAGAAAGGTAACAATTACAAGTATCGCCTTCAAAAAATTCAGGGTTTTATATTGATTAATTTACATTTTTTTTTTGCATTCTGGTTTCCAACAAAATAATTTATTTGGGTCCATAATTGGTAAGAGGAGGTGGCTACCAGTCCATGTTGGGGTGGCCTCATCTCCGGTGTTTACAAATGGGTTTTGATTTCTTTATGCCGAATATACAGGTGCCAACTGTATCTTTTGGCTTGGTGGTTTTTGTATAAAAACATAATTTTTTGTGCAAGGTTTTCATACTAACTCATTTCTCGTCTTGTTCTAGGCATATCCAAAGATGGTGCCAAGCTCTATTTCTGATTCTTGCATTTTCTCATGGGTAACAGCCTCTTAGTGGTTTCTCATTTTCTAGTCTTTATCTTCATTCAAGGATTTGATTCTTACTGCGTTTTCTTTTTCTTTTCCTGTATACTCTTGGATGCATGTATCCATCTCTCACTGGTCTTAAGATTTTAGTACAATGTGACCAAGGTTTCTTTCTCTGATTACTTATGGGTCAACCTGAATTCTTCTCAATGTCGGAGGAATTTCATCATCTCATTGGAATTTTGGGACCACAATTTGTATAAGAAAAAATGTTTTCTTACCTATGCTACCGACAATAGGGTTCAACATTTCCGTTGAAAACCCTCAAGGCTAGACGCATTTGTTTCCTGTACTACGGGAATCTTCCTAGTGTATACTTGTCTATAATACTTTCCATGGCAGTTTATAACCAGCCTTTCTTGTACTTTGGCCCTATATCTACCATGATTGACTCTATTTTAGTTTTGGTACAGAGTTTATCTGATTAATTTATTTTGGTGGAGGAGGAGTGCACGCCCTTGGCTTATGTTAACTTTACAAACATATTTAAAATACATTCAATTATGATGATGTTGTTAATGGAACTGTGTTGATATCACGATGAGGGACTCCCTTAGTGTTCTGTTTTTATCTGTATAACGAAGATATTATTTCTGCTTTTATATATGGTTCTGTGATACACAGTTATTTCTATGGCAATAAATAGTCCTGTGGGAAAAAGTTATTTCTTTACTGATATGTTGCATCTGTCAAGATTTAATGATTCCAGAATAGTTTACTATTTATTACCTATTGGATCGCTATTATTCTTCTACTTCCGGTTTCACACATGCACCATTGGTTTCTCCTTTTTCCTGAATTATAAAAGAAAACCCACAAAAATTATATGTGGAGTATTTTTCATTCTTTTGATCACGTTGAAATGTTGAGGTTAATACCATCCCTTTAGATGTTAACCTACCACATCTATCTAATAGCGTAGTTTCCACCACTCTTTGAATTTTCTAGGCTTTTCTTTAACTTTACTCTCGTCAGTTTTTCTCTTGGAATTAGTGTACTGATTCATGATTTCCCCACTAGGGTGGTTATCATCTGGGAACCTCCCCTCTCCCTTTTTCTTCCCCTTGATGTTGTCCAAGCTTCTGGAATGCCTGATAAAATTCATCACATGGTCCTTAGTGCTAAGTTCTCGACTGTCATCATGTTTCCTTGACAACCAATCTCTACTCCATGGTTTCTTCTTTTGAATCTCCTTGTTATGGTTGTCCGAAGGCACTGCCTGCAACTCCTTACTCCACCAATCAGGTATTTCTTCTGATGGTGGGTAAGGCCAATCTTGATCAACTTCAAACAGGTGATGAAGCTTTGCAGATCCAGAAGCACCCATATTCTCGGAAATAATTTCCTTCCCCTTAGCATGAAGTTCATTAGTATCTACATCCTGTGCACAGGATTCGCGCTGCTTTTTTGTGGGCTTATCACTGTCTACAACAACGATATCCATCTTTCTCCCAATTCTTCCTTCAACGTGATATTTGTGCTTAGATTTCGTTTTACTTCCATCATCTGAAGCTAATTCCAATTTCGACCCCATGATCTTGGCAAGGTCCTGGCTTTTCAAAAGGTCTTGACTTCTACCCATCAGCTCTTGGCTCCTTCCAAGGTCTCCGCTGAACATATCATGATGTAAATACATATCATCGTCCTTGAGTCTTGCAAGTCCAAAGTCTGCAATAGAAGCACTGAAATTGTCATCTAATAGCACATTGTTGGGCTTTACATCTCCATGGATGATGGGCGGATCACATTCAAGGTGCAGAAATGCCAGAGCCTGCGCAACATCAACGATAATATTGAATCTCTTCTCCCAATCCAACTTACCAGACAAAGTCAGATCATCCTTCTCAAACAAATCTTTCTGCAGGCTCCCGTTCTGCATATATTCATAAACGAGGAGCCTCCTCTTACCATTTACACAGTAACCCAAAAGGGTTACGATGAAAGTAGAGCGCAACCCGCCTATGATGGCCATCTCGTTCTGAAACTCTCGTTCACCTTGCAGGGACGAGGCATCGAGTTTCTTGACAGCCACCTCCTTTCCATTGCGCAAAACTCCTTTGTAAACAACCCCAAATCCTCCTTTCCCTAGCTTCATCAAATCGTCAAACGAGTTGGTAGCGTCCTTCAATTCCCTGTAACTGAACCTCTGAAGCTTAACTCGTGAAAAATCATAGGGATTGGTTCTGCTGCTCTTCACACGACAGTAGTACAAATACACAAAGAACACTATGAGTACAAACATGCCCAACCCAAGTGCTCCGAGCCCAAGAACCAGGGTCTGGTTATTGGCTCCAGAGTCATGTTGGTTAGAGTCTTCTGCCTTTGGTTTTAGTTGATCCAGGTGGATGCTCTGAAATGAGTAGGCTGATGATGGAGATCCCACAGATCGTTGTGGGTATAACTTTCTGGATGACATCTTGCCTACGTACACCCAGAGCTCATAACTCTTCTTCATTAATAGTTCAATAAATGAATGCCTTATCCTTGTATCCAATCATGGAGATAAGCCTAACTCCCTGCATTAATTCAAAATCCCAGTTGTCCATACCTGAAAATGATTCCACAGAAAGAAAGGAGCCTTCAAGTCATTGATGTCTGTAGACCATCATAACAGAACTGCACCTAAAAACAGCCTAAATATCTGCTTCTTGCACCATAATCTCAACAGTGTAGCCAGATGAAGAGGGAGGAGATTTTAAAAGCAGGAGGGGTTCAGATTAGAACCCCAAGTTTGGAGAAACCTATTAACCACAATGACTTGACAGAACTCACATTTTGAAAGAAGGGTTGACTTATTGTCCAGTGGAAGAAAGCAAAGCAACATATATTCAGAAGTTCACGGTCAACCTAGGCCTGTGGGAAGCAGAAACAAAGATTTGAAATTGTGTGATGAAATTTTTAATGAAATGAAGCAACCTAACCAACAACTCAGCACGGATGACAAAGATTGAATGGACAACATAGATTCCTGAGGACATACATCAGTGAATATTTATCTACAAGACTGAGGATTGGAAGTTGGAATGGAGTTGGGGAATTAGAATAAGAAGATAGGGACGACAAGCATAGCAAAGATCTAGGCAGTCAGGTAGTTGTCAAAAACCCAATACATCCATTTCTTCTGCTTAATAATGAAATTTAAACGCATGGGACTGGTAGCTTGGTAAGTGGGTAACAGCTAACCCTAACCTAAAGCTTAGAGCCTTAAGAGTTAGCTCCTCAAAGTCATAATAAAATACATCTTGGGTTGCTCAACTTGACAGCAACAGCAACACACTAAGTTCCATTGACCTATTCCCAAGGCTGAAACGTTATCTCCATCAATTTGTTTCTTTCTATTTTTGAATTTCCAGATTCAAATCAAGTATATTATTAGACATTAACCTTTTTATCAGATCCTTGTAAATTTCCCATCTTCCCAATATCCCACTACACAGATTGTTCATGAATTTGGATCTTTCCTAATTCACCCACTTATAAATCAAGAATGGCAAATCAAATATAACTTTCTGAGCATCAACATACACATGAATCCCGTCCATCCATAATCAAATTTACTTTTTGATCATCATATTTATCTGCTTACAAAATCCCAAACACAAAGTACAAGCATAATTTACTTCTTTACTGTCAATGGATTTGCTTTGCGAAGGCAGTCAACTTCATATTGTGTTTCCAACCTGTCCTCTGCTGTGAAATTGAAGAACATGCCAGGTTAAAGCTATCACCATATTTTGATCATCTCCATTTACATAAATGGAGAATGGTGTTGTGGGCAGAGAATGAGGTCTGTGGATCAGTCCCCACAGAGGATGCTGATAATGATTCAAAATGAGGACGAATGTCAGAGAAGTTTAGGCTTGCAGGCCCTGCCATCCATGTGCTCTCAGTACACGAAACTTTCATCTCATAGACTGCAAGCAAAAAAATCTGAACATACTGCCCCGCAGCAAGGAGACTCTACGTATGAGATTTCACCATTTCTGTTCTATTCTTTTGCATTGGACATTTTCTGTCTCCTTTTTAAAGGAGATCTCGCCATTTTTTTCGGCCAGGGTGGAGTCAATTTATGCTCAAGCTAATTTTAGTAAACTTCTATTGTTTGGAAGCATGCCACATAGCTCAGCTGATTTGAACTTTCCTCTCCCCCTTACAACAAGAAAATAAACAAACTTCCACCTTTACTATCACAAACAAAGCCAAAGCCTTAGCCTATGCCTATGGATCCCAACCTCCATTAGGTGCTGCTTCATTATCTCAACAAAAACAAACTGGAGCATGATTTATCTAATAATATCTCATTGATCCTGACTTCCTCAGATTTCCATGTGCACAAATTTGGCTTGGGATTATGCCTAAATTTACCACTTTACTCCTCCAATCTTTGACCGCGCAGTTTAGAAAGCTTTTGTGATTAGGATATTCCTTTCCCAACAAAATTGCCTACCTTGTGGTTTTGATAATCCTTTTCCCCACAAAGCTGTCAGGAAACGATGAAGCAAATTGACAGCTGACTCCATTGGTTGTGTGTCATTTTAATCTAAATTATATAAGAATTTTAAAAACGTATACATCTTATAAATTAAAATTTCTGAACCACATCAAATATATTATACAAAGTCTCATTATAAAGCTATACCAATTTAACGCTGGCTTGTTAATGAAAAATTGTAAAGTAGGTGCCAAAAAGTAACTTCAGAATGATCATGAACTAAAGCTATAAATTATTTTTTTAGCCAGGGAGTTTCAGAATGATTATGAACTAAAGCTATAAATTCTTTCTTTAGCCAGGGAGTTTCAATAGAATATTGTTCAATTTTCTCAACCTTCTTGTTTTACTTTTCTGGTAGTGTTTTTGT
>APFE031699563.1:1098-14097 GCA_000404065.3 Pinus taeda | reverse complement strand
TAAATAATAGAAAAATGGAAGTTACTAAACATCACCCACATCAACTAATCACCTTACAAATAAATAAATAATAATAATAATAATAAATAACATAAATTGAATTCCCAACGTCAAACTTTGGATAAGCGACATAAATTTTTAGTCAAAGACAAATCAATAAGCAAGAATGATAATTTATATATAACACACATTTCAAATTTTTATATTTACAAATATTTTTACTTTTTATTATACATTTATTAGCTTATTAGTTTGCCATAGACCAAATTTTTTTCCCACTTCTCCATAGTTTAACATTGGTTGAGATCTTATTATGGGTTGTTTAAAAATCCACAATTGGAGAGTTCAAAAATATAATACATAAATTTAAATAATAGTCTCAGTGCATGTTCCTTGTTTAGTAGAAGATGTCGCAAAATAATTATCACTAAGGGACTTTGCACTTCAAGAATTATATTCCACTAAACATTCTATTATCCTCCATTAAATACATGTGATCATCTTTTAGTCTTGGAATCAGAGGAATGTCAGTCTCATCATAATATGTCTCCTATGATGAACACATAAGAACCGAGTGCAAACATAATTTTTCTCATTGGTTAGCTAAGCAAGGCTCACTTCCCTTTCTTAATAAGCAATTAAAAAAATTAAGCAAATACAGAATAAACATACTAGATTCTAAAAGGTGAAGATGCTTCAATCACACCACAAAGTGAAAGGAATTTTTTTTTTCCTTGAACCATCAAATATATACAGAAAATAATAATTCTTATGGAAAATATATTGAATCACATTGAAATCATATATTAAGAGTAATACCATATCTTTCTCGAACAAACAAGATAAAAAGATAAATAAATGGATTTTCTACTAAACATAAGTGTTTAAATTTAACTCAAACCCTTGAATCGATAAAAACAAATGAAACCAATCATGCCACAATGAAAGGTTCAATTAAAAATCAAATGGGAACTTGAAGAAGGATTAACATATATTTTAACCAGATTTTAATAAGGAAACATTGGAGAAGATGGTTTTAGGTTATGAGGGCGATGCAGCGAGGGTTTTTGGAGGATTAGGGTTTGAGGCGGAACAGTTGCAAATAGAGTGGTAGCGAAGACCAGGGCAGGGGGACTCGCTCCTCTTGCACTCAACCAGATCAGAGACTGCGGATAAGGGTGAAAGGTAGAAATAAAAAACAGAGGGAGCTAATGGTGAAATGGCAGTTGAAGCAGGGAGGGGAGAGATCCCCTCCTAAAAAAATATAACAGTAGGGGATTCAAGCATAAATGGAACGCAAAGTGGCTCAAGGAAAAATAACAGAGATCCTCTGGTAATGGGAGCCTGATGGTAAGCGGGATTAAGTGGCAAATGTCTCCCAAGAGCACTGAAAAACCTAGGTTCATAATTCCGAATAACAAACTTAAAGAATATAGAATTTTTATGAGAGATCATGCTTTAATCTGTAAGTTTGTAGGGTTTTGGCCATTTGAAAAGGATCTGTCCAAAGGGATATAGCAAAGGTGGAAACCTAAGGGGAATATAGATTTGAAATTGGGGGCAAAGGGTTTTTTTATAGTTATAGTCTCAAATTTGGATGATAAGGAAAGAGTCTTCGAGGGAGGACCCTATTTCATGAATAATGCTAGTTCATGCGGCATTGGGAAGACTGCTATAACCCAGAAAAGGAAAAAATGTTAGTAGCACCCATTTGGATCAAAATGTTCGGATTACCTATGGATTTTTGGGACCCAGAGATCCTAGAAGGAATAGGAAATACCATTGGAACATTTGTTAAAGTAGCAGAAACCACCAAAAGAGGGCGTTACACATCTTATGCAAGGATCTGTGTATACATGAATATAATAGAGCCACTACCGAAATCTATTGAATTAGAATACCATGACGAGGTCTGGCAGCAACCAGTGGATTACGAACACATCCCATTTCACTATAGAAGATGCCATGAATATGGTCGCCTCTTCAAACAATTCCCTTTAAATGTTGTAGAGGAATCAACGAAGAAGAAAGAAGAAGAGAAGAAGGCAACAAAGGTAACCGAAGGGATGGAAGAGGGTTTTAAAGAAGTGCCCATAAGAAGAAAACCTGTAAAAGAGCCGCCTAGGATTCAATCACTTGTCAAAACAACGCCACTAGAAAATCAAAACAAGTTCAAGGCTCTCTAGGAAGAGGTGAGGGGGATGGAAAAGAAAGAAAGTGATGAGGAACTTATGGAACTATCAAAAGAAACAAAAGAACAAGACTCAATTCAGATAAACATGGAACAAGGAGGGGAAGAGGAGAATATGGACCTGTTAAATGAACAAACTCAAATGGAGGTTGACCCTCAAAAAGACACAGGAAGTGACGAGGAACAAATAATGAGAAGACTGTTACAGGAATGGAAGAACCTAGATGAAAGATTTATACCAGAAGAACAAAAACAATTATATAAAGAGATGTTCCAAAAATACAAGGAAAAGGTAGGAGTACTTTCCCAAAGTCAACCAGAACAAATAGGAGAGCAAGTGTCTCAAAGTATCGGATTGTGCAGTACTGGAAAAGGAGGAAGGAAAAGAGGTAGGCATCCAATGAGTGAAACCATTCAAGTGGTAGGGGAGATGTTGGTTAATTCAGGAAGACACATACCTCTCTCAGAGGTATTTCAACAATCGTCAAAAATATTAAAATGATAATCACAAGCTGGAATATCGGAGGTCTCAATAGCAAAGGAAAACAGAGATATCTGAGGGATAGGTTGAAAAAGGATAAACCTAGTATAATGATAATTCAAGAAACCAAGATTAGTACCCAGAAAATGGAAGAAATAATGAGAAGATTTAACACTCATTATGAGATAATGGGTTAGGATGCGGCAGGCATGGCAGGAGGGCTAGCAGTCCTATGGAACCCTTAGGAAGTCCAATTTGAAAACTGGTTCAGCTTCCCTCGAATCCTTTCAGGAAATTTTAGAATGATAGGTTCGTCGGAATGGATAATCCTTACAGGTGTATATGGCATGCATTTATCAAGTGAGCGCAGAAGCTTTCTTCAAAATATGAAAACAATTCGAAGGGTGTTCCTCGAGATGCCATGGATTACAGGTGGGGACTTTAACATGATTACAACCACAACGAAAAAACGAGGAGGATCAAAAAGACCAGACCAAGACATGGAAGCTTCGGTGAGATGATATCAGAGCAAAGATTGGTTGATATTCCTACAATAAATGGGATCCATACATGGAACAATAGGAGAGGGGGGAAAATCAAATAGCATTGAGACTGGACAGATTTTTAATATCGGAGAAAATTATAAACAGAGATATATTCATAGAAACTATGATCCTTCCTGCAATGGGCTCAAATCACTGACCTATCAGACTAGAAATTGACATTAAATTGAGCCAAGAAAGACGTCCCTTTAGATTTGAAGTGTTCTGGCTTAGGAATTAGCAGTTCATGCCAAAGGTGGAGGAATGGTGGACCCAGATCCAACAAAGAGGATGAAGCAAGATGCAGACCTTCCAACTAAAACTAAAAGAACTTAGAGAAAAACTAAAAATATGGAACAAAGACGAATTTGGGAATATATTCAAGGAGCAGCAGTGTTTAGAACAAAAAATGAGAGTGTTGCAACAAGAAATTATATCAGAAGGTCGAAGAGAGGAAGGTATAGTAATAAGCCAACTTGAAGAACGGAGAAAACAGGAAGAAATATTATGGAATAAAAAGTCTTGTATAAACTGGCTTCGTGAAGGAGAAAAGAATACAAAGTTCTTCCACCAAGCCACGATCCAACACAGACAAAGGAATAGAATTTCCTCCATCAAAAATGAGGAATGGCAACGTATAACTCAACATGAGGGAATGGAACAGGCTCTAGTCAGATACTTGAAAGACATCCTTACTGAACCTCAAGAGGACAGGGAAGAAGCTATAGGAAGCATATGCAACGAGATCCCAAGAACGATCACGAGAGACCAGAACTTAGCCCTGATGAGGGCAACAACCTTGGAGGAAGTAGAGAAAATAGTGAAAGGGATGAAAAAAAATAAAGCCCCAGGACCAAATGGATTTACAACGGAATTCTACCAAGCAGCCTGGCACTTCCTAGGGCAAGACATCCAAGAGGTTGTAGAGGAATCTCGCAGACACCAGAAGGTATGGCCTGGTTTAAACTAAACTCTTTTATCTCTTATTCCTAAATCGACTCATTCAAAAACTACCCAAGGTTTCCGCCTTATTGCTCTTTGTAATGTAATATGTAAAATTATTTCTACTTTAATGGCTAAGAGATTGAAACCAATTCTTTCTAGCATAATCTCCCCAGAACAAACTGGGTTTGTGGAAGGGAGACAAATTCTAGATGGTTTGGTGGTATCTCAAGAAGTGATTCATTCTCTGAAACAAAAAAAGGAAATGGGAATGATGGTAAAATTGGACCTCTCCAAGGCGTATGACCGTATAAATTGGAATTACCTTAAAACAATCCTAATGGCATTTGGATTTTGCAATATATGGGTAAATTGGATCTATAATATGATATCCACCCCCAATTTCTCCATTCTCTTAAATGGGTCACCAACCTCGACTTTCAATGCCACAAGAGGGCTGCGACAAGGATATCCTTTATCCCCATTTTTGTTCATAATTGCAGCGGAAGGACTGGGACGATACTTCAAAAAAGAACTAAGGGAGGGGAAAATCAAAGGACTAAGGCCATGCAGAAACAACTTACCAATTACTCATCAACAGTGCGTTGATGACATTATGCTTTTTTGTACGGTCTCACTAAGAGAAGTTAAGAGGGTAAAACAGATTCTGGACCTCTTCATGGAAGCATCAGACATGGAAATTAACAAGGACAAATAATGCACATTCCTTTTCAACACACCAGAAGTGGTCAAAGCCCACTTGACTAGAATTATGGGCTTCCACTTTGGAGAATTACCTACAAAATACTTGGGAAATCAATTAGAATTACACCCTCTAAGGATAGCAAACTGTTGAGAAAATCAAGAATAGACTGGCAAACTGGTCCTTCCGATCACTAAACATAGTGGGAAGACTAGTGCTCCTTAAATCAATTCTTCAAGCAATTCCTATCTATCCTCTCTCGACAACGGCGATTCCTAAAGGAGTATGTACAAAATTGATAGAAATATTCAGAAAATTTATCTAGGGAGGTCCAAAACAACAAAATAAATGGGCCCTAATATCGTGGAAAGGCCTAATAATGCATAAGGAAGAGGGGGGACTAGGTCTCAGGGATCCATGCACTATGAACCAAGTTTTAGGAGCGAAGCTGTGGAGATGGATGAGGGGTGGAGAAGATCTATGGAAAAAGATTTGGACCCAAAAATACAATATGCCCACAACTATTGAAGGCATTCTTAGACTGGAGGAAGTCCCAAGGGGATCCACAATATGGGACTTGGCCAGTCAAAACAGAGATATTATAGGCAAGCATGCTTTCTGGGAAATAAGGGACAAAAATATAGCCAAATTTTGGGAGGACACTTGGTAGCAAATACAGAGAATGATAGGGATACAAACCTTGCAAAATACATATCAGAAGGCTACAGCGGAAGGGTTAAATTATGTTAACGAATATTGGAAAGAAGAAAGGCAAGATGAGACCTGGTGAATTTGGAGGAATCCGGAAGAATGGGATAGCAACACAAATCCTGAACATAAAGTGATATTTTAAAAAGAAATGGAATCAAGAAGAATCAAAATTAAAACAGGCCTAGATATACTTCGATGGGGAAGATCCACACAGGGAACTTTCACGGTAAGGAAGCCTACTATCTAACCACCCACCAGGAACAAGAAGAAGATGAACCAGTGTGGAAACAAATATGGAAGAACAATTGGTGGCCAAAGGTAACTTTGTTTGCCTAGTTAGTAGGAAAAGGAAGAACCCTAATGTGGGATCAGATACAGAAGCAAGGATTCCATGGTCCTCCTAGATGTAGCCTTTGCAAACGAGACAAAGAAACACAGGAACACCTCTTGAAATCTTGCCCTATTGCCCAACAATAATGAGAAGAAGTCAAGAACCTCTTTGGAAAGTCAAACAGGGATCCCCTTGACATTAAAAAAACCATATTCCAATGGGGGAAAGGTCAATTCTCAAGCCCGGTGGTTAGGAGAGCTTGGAGTCTAGCAATGGGATTTAATATATCGTTAATATGGAAAGAGATAAAACAAAGAATATTTCAAGACAAAGACAACCCGTTGGAGACGATTTGGAAGCGAACCCAAAAACTCATAAGAAAAACTATTATAGCAGATACATGGGAGGAAGAGGACTGGAAAAAAAACCCCAGAAGAAGGCCGAATATTAGCTAGTCTAAATCTGGAGTATGGCATGGTTTATCCTCAAAAGAAAAGAAATCAGAGCATTCAGAACCAAAGCCCATCCAAGTTCAAATGCCCTCGAGAAAACTTCATCAAAATAAATTTCGATGGGGCTTCTAAAGAAAACCTAGGACCAGCAGGATTTAGAGGCATCTTCAGAGACAATCAAGGACGAACTAAATGGGTTTATGTTGATCGGGGAGGCATAATGAGTAATAATGAAGCATAATTGATGGTAGTTTATCAAGGCATCAAAATAGCAATTAGAAATGGGTATACAAAGCTGGAGATTGAAGGAGACTCGTAGCTAGTAATAGAGATGCTTAGGAAATTGAATAACGGAATGGATTGGGAATAGGTAGCGAAGAGCTGGAGGACGATGGGACTAATTCAGGACCTGGCAAATATAATGAAACACATTGACTACAAGATCATTAACCATGTTAGATGGGACGACAATAAAGCAGTAGACTTCCTAGCTAATTGGGGTTGTAATGAACAGGATGGGAAGGTAGACAGTATATGGCCAACTCATATGGACAAGCCACGATGGGAGACCCTCAATTTAATCATTACTCAAGATGATAATGAGATTACAGCTTCATGATAAAGGCTATAGATGGCCCCTGCTCGGGGTGGAAGAGGCGGCGACATCTGAGAAAATAATGAAGGTAGGAAGGTGGCAATGCAGGCCACCATGCAAAAGTATAATTACACAGGATGCTAGAACGGCCTGCAAGCTAGGCAGAATCCTGAAGAGCAAAGGCGACAGAGTAATGAAGGAGGAAGGTGGTGAGAACGACAGTGATCAAATGATGGAGGAAGGTGGTAAGGTTGGTGGTAATCAAACGATGGGACGTCGTGTAGCTAGCACAGGATTAATAAGGGTAGGAGAAGGTGGACCTGAAGACTACATGCGGAAAAGAAAGGAAACAAAGGGAGTTAGAGGCATGGTGGCTCGTTCTGCAAATTTTCAAGGAAAGAGGTATGAATGCGTGAAACTATCCACTATTTTCTTTGAGATCACATGCAAGATTAAGGAAACGGGAAGAGGTTTAACAGTTGCAGAAGTTCGACGAACAGATAAGGACCGAAAGCTCATTTATTTTAATATCAGTCAGAAGACAGAGTGCCGGAGAATGGGAAGGGCTGGTGTCGAATTTAGAAAGGGAGGCAATTGGACAGGTCAGGATAGGACTATGCAAGGGTTGTGGATGGATACCGATCAAGGGCAGTCAGAGACGGAGGAGCAGATGGTTTGGGAGGAAGAGAAGACCCCTGAGAAGATTCACCAAGCCCATTCAAGGAAAGGAGGAGCGGGGAAGGTCAAAAAACCTGAGAGAGAACAACAAGGGGAGGGAATGAACCTGGAAAAGAAAACTAAGGGGCCTGGAGGTGAGGAATTAATAGGGCACGCATCCTTTGACGTAGGGCGGGGAAGTAGGGTAGCTGCCAGGAACAAAACAACTCGACCAGGTCGCGAAAGAGGGTGTAGGGGCAGAGGAAGAGGCCGTTAAACTGGAAGACAGGAATAGAGACCTCCATCTCCAGTTTTCCAGAGACATGGCAGGAAAACCATGAAGCATATGGTGCAAGAGGTAGAAAAAGCGTATAATGAAGGAACCAACGATGATATCTATAGGATAATCCAAGAACTAGAAGCTAATGCACTGTAGGAAGATTCAAAACTAGAGATGGAAGACTGGGGTAACCTAATTCCAGAACCGGGTAATACCAAGGGACGCCTGTCTTTATACAAGCAGGCCTTACATGTATACTGGGTGTTGAAGAGATTACTGGCAAAGGAAATGGAACAGGTGGCAGTGGAAATGGCAAAGATGGCTCAGGGAATTCCTAATTTGAGGAGAGAAATGAAGAATCTTCAGATCACTTGCTCATGCAAGATAGCAAGCTGGAGGAGATTCAACAACAACTGAAGAAGATAATCCAGGTGACAAAAGACAAAGGCACTCCGCCTGATAACATGGTAGATTAATTCTTTAAGCTGTGCTCATGGTTTTCATTGATAGTTTGCCAATAACAATCTCTCTTTTATCCATAGTCTCTAATGTTGATAGGAAATCAGATTAGTCTTTTTGGCAGTATCATTTATTTGGTATGGATAGGCAGGCTTATTCTTTTTTGCTACTGGTCGGCTTATAAAGACTTAAGGTGGTCAACATACTCGGTGGGTTGAGGCCACCAAATGTTTGTACTTATTTCAACCTGCTTAAATAGAAAATCAAAGGTCCAGCTTTAGCTTACGAAAAAAAAAACATATATTTTAACCAAAATAAACCCAAAAAATTCAAACTTGGAAAAATGCTCCAAACATAACAAAAAAACAAACCATTAATATTGGCCAAGATATTCGAGCCAGACATAAAATAACTTCATCTATCTAAAATGAGCCCATTCTTACATAGCAAAAGTCATGTTAAATCAATGATTTATCTTTTAATATTGGGACACTATCTACGTGAAGAGATAGGTCCCGATATCATCATATTATCACTTCATTTCATGTTATATACAAGAAAGGGTTAAAGTAATAGTTAACAATCAACACACCAATATTAAAATAGTTTGCATGAAGAATAAATGTTACAATGAAAAATACAAACTACAGAACATATTTTTACCTCAAATGCAAATTCAAATTGACAAAGAGTAATCTTGCAATGATAAATAATTTCAAACCTACACCAAAAATAGAGAAACAACTAATTCAATATGTAACAACCCTAGTGAAAATTCCATGTAATAAAAGTTAATAAAGGAAAAATAATAACCACGGTTGATGGGACACTTATTCCGAGCTGAATGTTGGGCAAGACATCCTATGGGGTATTCATCTGGTTGTTTATGGATAAGGAAATTGGCAAAGGAAATGGATAAGGATTTGGAAAGGAAGAATAGAATTTTGGCACATTTATTTATGAAAATAATGGAAATTAGGAGAAAAGGGAGGTGAAATGTCACAAGTTGCATGTGAGGAGGAAAATGAAGGAAAATAATGGAAAATGAAGAAAATAGAGACCTCAGTCATAAAAAGACTTCTCAGGATCAGTTGATAACCTTTTGTTAATTTAGTTTTGGAGCTTCTCATTATTCTCTCTCTCTCTCTCACTCTTGGACACTTAGAGTTTTCTTGGATTAGTTTGGCATTGGTGAAAGAAAGGAAAAGATGGCAAGAGGAAGCAAAGATCACGTAGGGAAAGGTAGGATCAAGTAGATACAATAGAATTCTTTGCAGGTGTCAATTTGCATGTGTATTTTCCTTGCTATATTTGGAATGCATGGTATTGCATGTGGTTCCCTTTTTGTTATGGCATGGGTCTTTTGAGGTGTAATAGTGTTTTCAGCCTAGCCTTTCCATTTTCGGATAGTCACGGTGTGATAGGATTCTCATGTTTTTCTTGAGCTAGATTGTTGGATGGATTCGAATTTGAGTGAGGTGAATCTTCGAAATGATAGAACACATGGCCTAGTAACCCCTGAACTGGATTGTGGGTTGTGGTAATGCCAGATTTTGTGTTGCCTTAGATGGCCTAGGAATCCTTGTCGGTGAATGGAAGGATATACGTAAAGACAAGAGGTGGTTTTCTCTCCATTGGGTCTAGTAATCCCAGGTTTGGGATATGTGGTAAATCCTAGAAATTGGGTCTCGGTTTAGGGCTTAATGATCCAGGTTTGGATTGTGGTAAAGCCTGAGAGACTAGGAGATAGGAAAATTCCTGACAGTTTAGGTGGAGAAATCCGGTGGCATTCATTCTTGTTTGGCCTAGTGATCGGGTGGATATCATGGTAAAGCATGTTATGATGTGTTCATTGTGTTGGCATAATGATCTAGGATGGATCACGTTAAAGCCTAGTTTCTATTGATGAGGGTCAGGTGGTTTAGCCTTGGTATGCTCTGGTTGGTTCTTTTGGTTTGAGTCCCACATTCATGCTTGGAATATGGCATGGGGGTGAATGGATGAAGAGAGATTTGGCTCAACCATTCTATGGTCGGGTGGAACATGGAAGTCCCATCCCCCATCCCGGGTTTCGATTTTGCATCATTAGTGAAACGTTATTTTTCCTTTTATCTCTATCAACATTTTGTTGGATTATGTGTGGTCTATATGGTTGTACTTTCATGAGTATTTATGTTGTTACTATGCTAGTGATATGTATGTTTTATGACAACAACTATGTATGGCTCTCAGTATGTTTTTACTTGTAAATGAATGGACAATGCATCTGTAGAAATTTTGAATAATATGACACTTATTCACAGAGATTATCCTGATTATACACTATTTGTGGAATCATGCATAATGCATAACCTCCTCTACGTTGATCATCAATTTTGCAGTATTAAAAACAATCGCATGTGCACATTGAAGCATCAATCACACTTATCAACACAGTATATCATGAGGAAAGCATGCAGTTTAAAACCCCCAATTATCTGTATATTATATTGATTGAGAACATGTAACAATACAAAGTACAATACTCCTCACAAGTACTCAGTACTATCTCCACCTGTTACACACAAACTAGCTCAGATCTAAATCAATCACTGGCTCAAATCTTCTCCGCTGCTTTCCTGCCTCCACTGCACAATCCTGCATGAGAATGGAATGAGAATGGCTGAACCAAACTCGTATTTCCCTTGTGTAACACTACGCAATCCTCATTGGCAATTCAATCCCACTGATTGTGCAAATCACATGCACAACTATAGTCACAACTGACAGCTATCTTTCCCTTTCACTCATCTCTAACGCTTATCTCCACTGAAATGTCCATGCACTGAGTTAATTGATGTATTCCTCAGTTGATTCATGAGTTAATAATTAGTGAATTAATTAATAACTAATTCACATCACTCAACACTAGTGTATTTGTTAGTTAGACTAAATAAAACTAGTTCAACTAAGTCAAACTGAACACAACTCCATCAACTCCTAATCCAACTCCACAAAACTCAATCACTGAAGTCCTCCATGCAATAGCTCAAGTCAACCCACAAGAAAAGCGTATTTCCTTCTGGTAGTTGCATGTGCCACATCTGTAGCTCAAACTGAAGTGCTCCAAGAGAATAAGATAATGTTTATAGCCCAAATATTATTAAGAGCTAATAATATTTGACTGTTCTATTTTTAGCCTGGCAATCTAAAAATAGATTCTGCCCATATGTCTAAAAATAGAGGTCCATCTATTTTTACCAACATGACCAATCATCCACAAATAGCATCCTGCAACTCATAGACCATGATCCATATGTCTAAAAATAGACTTGCGCCAAAAATAGCCTGCGGGCCCACTTAGTGAAGGTGACTTCTTTCCACTAAGTTCCATCATCTTGTTGCATTCTCAACAATAGAGACTTGGAGAGCTTGTGAAAAGGCTAAGATTTGGCCTTGAGCTTCCTTGTGAGTTGTAGATTGAATTTTTTGAGTGTTGGAATTGTTCTTGAGAGAACAAGCATTGTAATTTCATCTTCATTTTCCTGATTAATACAAAACAGATAGTGGGGTTTTGAATTGTGGATTTTCCTGGATATTTATTGTGTTATGTGCCTTTGATTCTCTACCTATATTGATTATTTTTTACTCAATGTTTATGGCCTTTCGCTCTATAGAGTAGAAGTAGATTCTTGTCTCTTGCTTTAGAAAATTGCATTAGCTTGTGAATCTACAATATTTTCTACATGGTATCAGAGCTAAGAAAAATATACTCTAGAGGAGATTTCGAAGTTTTGAGTTTCTGGATTACAGGTGAAAGTTGAATTTCCAATACATACTTCAGGATCAGCAAATGGCATTCCATGGGTTGAGGCTTGAGTATGCCTTGGAAGGCAGCTCGAATCTCATAGCCTGGAGAGGCAGGATGGAGGTTGTGCTAGAGGAAAATGGCTTGAAGGAATTTGTTGAACAAGCAATTCCAAAGCCAGCAGCTATTGATGCACAGAATTTGGTCGAGTGGAAGAAGTGTGTGGCGAAGGAAGGCAGATAATCCTTGAGGGAGTTCGAGCTCATATTGTCTCGAGTCTCCATGGAAAGGAAACCCCGCATGCCATGTGGAAAGCATTGACGGACTTGTATCAGAATAGCAGTGGTCAAAGGAAGTTGGCTCTGAATGATAAACTTCATAAAATCAAGATGGAGAAAGGCAAAATGATTCCAAAGTACTTAACCAAGTTCACTCAATGTCGGGATGAACTTGAAAGTGTTGGAATCACGGTTTCCAAGGAGGAAATGGTGAGTCTTGCTCTTCTTGGACTCCCAAAGAGTTGGCATAGTTATCAGGACTCTGTCAATGGTCGGGAGAAGTTGCCAGATTGGGAACGACTATGGTCGGATTTGATGTAGGATGGGATCAGGAGGAACACCAGGGATGGCTCTTCATGAAAGACTAATGATGAAGAGAATTGTGCCTTAGCAATTAAGGTGAGGAAGGGGAAAGGTAAAATTTCTCGTTCCAAATCAGATTCCTATCATGGAGGTAAGAAGAAGGACATGATGTTAGGGTCCCACCCTAACCCCCTTATTCATGTCATGGGATCATGTCATAGTCAAGAGTCAATAAAGCCCATATTAATATTTGTAAGTGGTTAACCCGCAATTAATGAAGGGACCAC
>APFE031699560.1:167406-213538 GCA_000404065.3 Pinus taeda | reverse complement strand
TCGTTCTCCACATTTCACTAGTTTCAATCCCACTTCTTCACCCCTGTGAGCATCACCTGACGCAATGAGTGCTAAGTGAACTAGTCAAAAATCATGAGAAATGAGTGCTAAGTGAACTAGTCAAAAATCATGAGAAATTAGTCAGTTACGACTACCTCTCATGGAAATGGTCATACGTTTGAATGACTTACTTAACGTAGTTGAATCCCAAAAATGATATCTAATATAATGCACTACGTAATCTCCCATACTTAAATTCAAAAAGAGTCAAGGGATCTCTAACTTGAATGGTTCATGAGGCACAATACTTGCTAAGGTTTTGCAAATGGGGTAGCAAGCTAAGTGGGCTTGATTGTGGAAAAACTCCACAGTTAAGCGCGCTTGAGCCAGAGGAGTTCTGGAATGGGTGACCTCCTGGGAAGTCCTGGTTACCGGGTGCAAGCCCCGGAAGTGATGATTGATGCTATGTGATTCGTTCTCCACATTTCACTAGTTTCAATCCCACTTCTTCACCCCTGTGAGCATCACCTGACGCAATGAGTGCTAAGTGAACTAGTCAAAAATCATGAGAAATGAGTGCTAAGTGAACTAGTCAAAAATCATGAGAAATTAGTCAGTTACGACTACCTCTCATGGAAATGGTCATACGTTTGAATGACTTACTTAACGCAGTTGAATCCCAAAAATGATATCTAATATAATGCACTACGTAATCTCCCATACTTAAATTCAAAAAGAGTCAAGGGATCTCTAACTTGAATGGTTCATGAGGCACAATACTTGCTAAGGTTTTGCAAATGGGGTAGCAAGCTAAGTGGGCTTGATTGTGGAAAAACTCCACAGTTAAGTGCGCTTGAGCCAGAGGAGTTCTGGAATGGGTGACCTCCTGGGAAGTCCTAGTTACCGGGTGCAAGCCCCGGAAGTGATGATTGATGCTATGTGATTCGTTCTCCACATTTCACTAGTTTCAATCCCACTTCTTCACCCCTGTGAGCATCACCGGATGCAATGAGTGCTAAGTGAACTATTCAAAAATCCTGAGAAATTAGTCAGTTACGACTACCTCTCATGGAAAATGGTCATACGTGAATGACTTACTTAATGCAGTTGAATCCCAAAATGATATCTAATATAATGCACTGCGTAAACCCCCATACTTAAATTCAAAAAGAGTCAATGGATCTCTACTTGAATGGTTCATGAGGCACAATACTTGCTAAGGTTTTGCAAATGGGGTAGCAAGCTAAGTGGGCTTGATTGTGGGAAAAACTCCACAGTTAAGCGCGCTTGAGCCAGAGGAGTTCTGGGATGGGTGACCTCCTGGAAGTCCTGGTTACCGGGTGCAAGCCCCGGAAGTGATTATTGATGCTATGTGATTTGTTCTCCACATTTCACTAGTTTCAATCCCACTTCTTCACCCCTGTGAGCATCACCCGATGCAATGAGTGCTAAGTGAACTATTCAAAAATCATGAGAAATTAGTCAGTACGACTACCTCTCATGGAAATGGTCATACGTTTGAATGACTTACTTAACGCAGTTGAATCCCAAATGATATCTAATATAATGCACTACATATCCCTCATACTATAAATTCAAAAGAAGTCAAGGGATCTCTACTTGAATGGTTCATAGCACAATACTTGCTAAGGTTTTGCAAAATGGTGGGTAGCAGCTAAGGGGCTGATTGTCGAAACTCCACAGTTAAGCGCGCTTGGCCAGAGGAGTTCTGGGATGGGTGACCTCCTGGGAAGTCCTGGTTACCAGGTGCAAGCCCCGGAAGTGATGATTGATGCTATGTGATTCGTTCTCCACATTCACTAGTTTCAATCCCACTTCTTCACCCCTGTGAGCATCACCCGATGCAATGAGTGCTAAGTGAACTATTCAAAAATCATGAGAAATTAGTCAGTTACGACTACCTCTCATGGAAATGGTCATACGGTTGAATGACTTACTTAACGCAGTTGAATCCCAAAAATGATATCTAATATAATGCACTGCGTAATCCCCCATACTTAAATTCAAAAAGAGTCAATTAAAAAAATGTAACAAGATTCTTAATAAAACAAATCATCTTCGTTTTACCATGGATATTCTTAATAATACCATGCTCAAAAAGTTATAACTCATGTTTATATGACATATTTTTTAATTAAACGATTTAAGTTAAAGAGATAATTACTTTTTGAGATAGTTCTCAACATTTGATGTATAACTCTTTCTAAAAATATTCTAAAATTTTATGTTGAGCTTAAATCTATACTATCCTTCTAATAATTATTGATAATTAAATTAAATTCTAAAAACTTTATTTCTAAATAAACATGCCTATCAACTTAAAAATTTTCAATAACAATTTTTTTCCGTCAATAAATAATTTTTACCATATTTAACATTGTTAAAAACAAAAACAAATGAAAAATGCCTACAGCTTAAATGGGTCTCTTCCTTTTATTTATTGGTAAATCAACTAGAGAAATAGATAATTCCTGTATATGTAAGCTTTCTAACGTTTTAATTAACACAAACAATAATTCCTCATAAAACCATTATTATATTTCATAAATTAAATAATTTGTAAAATCCTACAGATGTCAATTCATAATAAACGTAAAGCAATTATTCCGTAATACATTTCAGTCTGTGAAAATTAAAATATATATATTATTATTTAACCGTAATAAATATACTATTTTACTATAATCACGACAAAAGTTATATGTGAAATGACATGAAAAAGAAATTGTAAAAACAAAGTGAGAGTCGCCCATTTTATTTTGTGGTTCAGCTCAAAATTACCATCCAATAGTGGGCAATTGACCAACCAAGTTGCCCATTATCTTTTGTGGTTCAGTGCAAAAATGCCATGCAATAACAGGTAATTGATCTAAGCAATTTATATATATTTATATGATCAGAAATTTAATGTCCACCTCTCTTACAGTCTACCAGCATTGCCAGATAAAATCAACTGCTTTAACCTAAATATACGGATAACCTAAATCTGGTAATTTTAATTTAGTATTTTTTTTCTTTTACTTTTCCGGTGGGATTACTATACAAGGGAAGAGAGAGCACAAAAAAATAACCCTGGATGAAAACATTTTGTATATTTCATCGATGGTCATAAATATAATGTTGTATTGCGCATTTTAGCAGAAATCTCAAAAGAGTGAAATGTTTCACTTGAAATAATGTGAACACTTATGTGATAAGAGTGCGATATATATAAATAATTAAAAAATAAGTTTATGAAGACATATATACTTTACTTTCTTCTGGTTTTGAAATTGTGTCTTCTTAAGAGGAAGCACATGTTATTAATTATTAGGTCCACTCAAACTGTATATATCTTTTATCTACTTAAAAAATTTATTTAATTATATTGAAAAAAATAATTAAAAAAAATCAAGTAAATATTCGTGTAACTTATTTTACAATTTTATTATTTTTAAAATACATGCAACTTATCATAACATTAAAATATTTTACTAAACTAAAAAAACCTAACTATCTATACATGTTACCAAAAACATGTTGAATTCTATTGGTATTTAAAATCAATAATGAAGGGTTTATGTAGTAAAGTTAGTGTTATTTATTTATTAGGTATCTAAAATCAATAATGAATGGTTTATGTAGTAAAGTTAGTGTTATTTATTTATTAGGTGGATATAGCTTTTATAATTAAAATTGATGTTACCACGTCATCATTTGTACGTCAATCGTTTTGGAATTCTTTTTATATCAGTTAAAATAAAGGATAGAAAAAGAGAATTAATAAAAATATCTAATAAATTATTAAAAATTAACTCATTTTTTAAAAACTTTTAAAACATTGTCAAAGGAAATTGTTTTGACTTTTAATTATTTTCGGTTATCTTTAAACAATTTCAATGTTTTGGTATAATTGGTTTCTCATTTTTAAAATTTAATTTATTTAATTATTCATTATTTGAAATTTAATTATTTAATATTTTGTTGTGATTTGATTGTATAGTATGTGTAAATATTCTAATTATTTGTTAAAGTTAATTAATATTTAAATAAAAATAAAGTTTTTTTAAAGTCAGTTCGAAGGTTTTTACATTACACATGTAAATCACATCTAATACCTTCATTTTAATCTCTCATTTATATTTATACTGTGATTAATGACATTGACATTGTCTACGCTGATATTTATATGTCATAATTATGACAAGTTATAAATCAGTATTTATGTACAAATATAAAAATGTTGATGCAATGAATAAGGAAATGTGATCCATGGTTCTCTAGTCATTTGTTCTCGTTATCTTATAATGGCCCAATTCAAATTTGATATTTTTCCTCCACCTTCTTTGTTAGCTTGACAAGCTAATCATTGAATGCAAAAGATGGAAGGGTTTCCACTCCCCAATTATGAGAGGAGTGGGTTAATGTTCCTTCATCCTCTAGAAACTTTTCCATGGAGAAGAATGCCCTGTGAATTATGCTCACGAATTGGAATAGATAATTTATGGGGAGGAGAAGAAGGTAGTCTACATAGGGGCACAAGAGTAAGCATGAACAAGGGAAAAGTAGGGCCCAACATGGTTGTTTGAGTACATGCAAAGAATTTTGAGTCCTACTTGGGTAAGAGAAGGATGCAAACAAGGTGTTGCAATGGAAACATGTGTGGAATTGGTAAAGGAAATGATAGAGGGACTATATAGTATTAAAATGATCTATTCGTGTTATGTACGCTAGCTAAGAAGCCTTGGAATTTGTTTAGGCCCTATGCTTAGTGGGGAAGAGGAGTCTTTATTGTTATCTTTTATTAATAAAGGAGAGTTGTCTTCAACTAACCAATTTCCAAAGTAAATAAGAGTTCCCTTTGTGGTAACATGTATGACTCAATGGTGGCTAGTTTTAGAGAGATGAATGTGCAGTTGAACCTATGGTTTGATGCAAAAGGATCACTACCAATTCAATTTGTAGCTCACATTCTAGGTAAATGTTTTAGTAACTTTACAAATATATGCATTTGATTTCAATAGTTTCCTGTGTTGATGAATGAAAGTGTATCCATTGTAACAAACCATTTGAATGAGTATTTTTTTGTATGTGTATGTAATTACTTGTTGAGATAAAATTTAAAGATGAATGAATTCATGATTTAATTTATGGAATTTGCATGCAAAATTATTGCCTCATGAAAGAAGTACAAAGTTGAGTATGTCGATATTCATTGTCAAATATGTGTGGTAAATGCGAATTTGTTGGGTTAGACTATTTTAAGCTAGTATGTATGTATACATACCCCTAAATAGTATTGATAATGCTTTCCTCATCACCTAGGAGATATATTCTGAATGGACAGTTCCGTTGAAGAGAAAGATCATTCCTATCATACAAATGTTATAGGTTTGTGATCGACTGACTCAATTGATCAATTTGCACAATTAAATCTATGCTTGTAATATATTCATTTATGGACACTTATGAATTAATCAAAGATTATATCAGACTAAGTAGAAGGATATGATGATTGAACTGATCACTTCCATTAATGTGTTTTGCGTGATTTTTTAGTCCTTTCGAGCGTTATTGAGGTCAAATTTCCTTGAAGAAATACTTAATTCATGGGAGATAGCCTAGATGAATTTGTACTAAGTCATGTCCTTTCACTAGTGAGATTTTGGGTCTTGAGGCTACCTTCTAAACACAATGCTTAAATTATTATTCCAATAATGATGAATGTGAGGATATTTTCCACCACGGATATGTGATTGAAATATGTGGCATAAGATTAAGAAAAGGGCAAGTATGTGTCACATCACTCATATCCTAGGTATATGAGAATGGTGTCACATCAATACATTGTAGGGCACACATTTGGAATTAAGGAATTGGGACTAGGAAGTAGAAAAAAGTCATTTTACATGTTGGAAAGCTCAAACCATCAAGGAACATGTTAATTATACACATAATTGATCAAGTGCAAGATTTAATTCATTATAAGGCACATATATAGAGGGGTTTGGGGTATCAAAGATAGAAGATATGAACCCTATTTGAAAAATGTGGTAGCCAAAACACCACCATCCATACACATGGATGACAAATTTTGTTATGATCTATTTCAAGAAACAATGGTTCATCTAACCAGAGTAAAATCATGCGTCTCACACATGCATAATTGCCTAAACATTAGAGTTAGAGAATTGGGTAATCACTATTCAGAGCAATAAAGGATCATTCAATAGCTAGAGCACTACTAACCATACACATGGATGACTAGTAGGGAATCAAAGGGATGTCTCATTGGAGCATTGATGCACTTAGGGTAATCACTATGGTAAAAGGATCATCCAATCATACAAATGGAAAACTAGTTGGAAGTTAGACATCAAGGTGGTAAAGAAATATCTAATAAAAAAGTATCCATTGATTGTGCATATGGGAAACCAGAAAAATATTAAGGAAATTTTCATTAGAGGATTCAGTATACTTAAGGAGAGGTTTGTGACAAACACTCTAGTGACCCTACATGTGGATGATCAATGATGAATCATATAATCTAGGGGGGATCTTAAGTAGGACTAAGGAAGGGGTCCCTGTACAAATAATGCATGTTAGGTTGAATAATGATTGATAAGTGAAGCTTTATATATGGATATAATACCAATGGACTATCTATGTTTATTTTTCATTAAAGTTCCTAGACTTGGGAAAAGATAGAAGTCTATGGACAATGCTTACTAAAATATTAATAATTGAAGTAATAAGTGCTTGTTGGTTAGTTTGAAAATTAAATAGAAACAAAAAAAAAGGTAATTCCAAAGAAAACATAAATATCACATAACTTTCTTGGATTCCTTCATGCTTTAACACTCCCTAGTATTGAAGCGAATATTTTATTTTGTTCAAGATCTACTAGCCATCAAAGTGATGAATTCAATTATCCATTTATTGATAAACAAGTATATTCTATGTCTCAAGAAGCAATAAAATTCAAGCCTTACTTTGCAAAATGCCATATAAATGTAATATTACCCATCTAATTATTATATCATTATTTTTTCAATATCATATTGGAAAAATAAGCAAAAAAATGGATGATTTCCATTCATGAAAATAATTTGGAGTTTAAACTTATTAAAATTGTTCAAGGTCAAGTATCATGTAATATTACAACCAAATCATAGGAATTAATCTCACAAACTCAATATGGATGGGAAAATGATTTTTTTCTCTATATGAATGGAATTTCATATATCATAACTAATGATAATTCATTGTATATAATGCTAATTCCTCACCGACTGAAGATGGATGGGAAAATGATTTTTCTCTCTATATGAATGGAATTTCATATATCATAACTAAAGATAATTTATGGTATATAATGGGCCAAATAATTGCAACAATAATTTTGAACTCACTTAAATGTCAACTTGGGGTTTATATAAACTTGTGAGGTGTTGTACACTATATGTTGTATGTGAAAACTACACTGAAACGATAACCTTTCGCAAATAAATAATGGTAATTAAGAATACAATAACTAAATGAGGAAATGAAAATAAAGTAAATGCTAATTCTTCTTGAAGGAAACCAAACTACCTTAATAATGAGAAATGACACCCAATTTGAACCTCCTTATTTTTGTTCCCTATCTCTCCAACATAGATGGATATCTACCATAGGGCTTCAATAGAAAATTGGCATTTTGTGAAGGGGAATGTAGGAATAGTCTGAAGAAAACCTAATTTTACAATGGTCTCAAGGGAAGAGAACCTTAGGGTCATAGGTTGAGATAATATTGAACAAGAGAGATAGGTAAAGAAAATGACAATGAATAAAATTTTCATATATAAAATTAATATAGTGGCAGGAAATCAAAAACCATAAAACAAAATATTCTAATGATAAACCATAAAGAAAAATAATTTAAGGAAACACATGAAAGCAAATGAATGCTAGAAATGGAAGTGCAACGATTGAAGATATAAAACCACAATTCTTGGAAAAGAATAAAATAATATTCATTCAATCCACGAGTAGAGGGGATTCAGCCTCCATTATAGATCCAAAGAGGGCCAAATCTTGAAACAGTTAATGGAGTGAACTCCCAAAGATAGGAAAAGCTATTCTAGCAAGAAAATTGAACCAAAATTTTGCGCCACTTCCAAATTTTAATTGACACCTTGATGAATGGAAATTTTCTAGAAGAGACTTCATATTATACTTGAAAAGGAGTCCTAGCTAATTCTACTCAAATTTTCTAGAAATGCTAAAAGGACAAAATCCCTTAAAAATTGCAACAATACTCGAGTTTGTTTGAAACAATGAATGCATAATATCAATCTTTTCTTGTTGATTTTATTTCCTATACTTAGCCTTTGGAAACCAAATTAGGCTTCATATATAACCTATGCAATAGCAAAAACCATAATTCATTATAAATCATATGTCACATTTCGACTTGAATTAAGTTAATTTCATATAGTTATAATAAGTAAAAGATATATTAGTCACAAAAATGGTGAATTTTCCATGAAATGAGTGAGAACCGACCAAAACATTAGAACCACTCATTTTTCTATGTTTTATAAATTATTCTTGTAGGTGACTCCACCGATTTGACCCAATTAAGCTTATATGATTTGATGTATTATGAGATTTAGATATATATGTTTGCCACAATTTTGAAAATATTTCAAAGTATGATTCAAAACAACCATTGAGTACCAATCAAAATATCAATTTATTATTGCTACATAAAATTTGGAAAGAGTGTGAACAATTAGAGTGTTGAAGTTTTTCCTTCCCGTACTTCTCTTCCTTTCTTGCTTGCAAGAATATTCAACCAACTATAATTGACATAAAAAATCTAATATACATATAATTAAATCAAAATAAGAGATTTATAACATATCTTTCTCTTGTTGTGAGTTGGATTTGATTTTTGCAATTTTGGAACTATTGTTGCACATTGGCTATAGCTTTTACGATAGGTTTATATAGGTTGTAGAGAATCCTATAAGACCATTGTTTTGATCATTCTAAGGATATATATTGATGGAGATATTCTTTTAATGCATTGTAGGCTAGCTTGGTTGTAGCCTATGCGTGGATTATCCTAAAGTTGTTATCTAATTTTGATTTTGTTGTTGTAGGTCGCCCTTGTTGAGTTGACCATAATATTAAGGTTGAGATCTATGAAACACACCAGCTTGATATAGTTGTTTTCTTCTTATTAATGTTGATTATTGTGACATTTTGTTTCTTTATTTTCTATTAAGAAAATGATGGAGCTGATGTTTATGTTTTATGTGTTGGTGTTAGTAACTGATTAGAAATTTACCCCAAACTTACAAATTCTACCATAAATTATATCATTAAAATAACAATATGAGATTTTTTTGTGTAAATATTCAACAAAAAAGGGGACAACCTTTGTTTTATTTACTCACCATGTATTTTTTTACTTTTTTAAGTTTCCTTTACCACTCTGCACTTTTCATTTAAAAAAAAAAAGAAATTACACGCTTTGAAAGTGACATTCATCATCACTTTCGCATTTTTCCATCACACTATATCATTAATTAATGTTTCCAAATTCTATCAACCTCACTTCTCATCCACTCAACCTGAAAAATTAAGTAACCCCTTGAAATAATCACTTGACAAGAATGCTTACATTTCATCTTAAGATGATGATTCTGAATGGCCTCGGGCACTTTTCATAATAATTTATAAAATATTTCCATTATGTTAGTTATTATGATGCAATTAATACAATCTATATAATCCATTAATTATCTATTAATTTTATTAATTACAACCTTAGATATCCCACTAAGAGTGGATATTCCATGCCCTTCTTCAACAATTAAGATAGCTACTTTCATGTAGTAGTCTTAATATTCACTTTGACTTAGAGAAATAATTGAGGTTCAAATTGATAATGTATCATTGTTTTCTTTGTGTTGACATGCAAGTGTTCACCCATTTGTATAGGTGCTAAAGAGATACTTTGGAGCCATTGGGGTGTTTTATAGAGTTGGTTAGAGTGTTGTTGTGAAATTTTGACTGAGATATAGATTCTTGGAGATTCCTATATGCTATATTCATTTATATTACTATATTGTCATTGGGTGATACTAAAGTCATTTGAATATATGAAGTCACCTCCACTATGTGTGTACTTTGTTTTTAGATGTTAGAGTAGAATGGTTAGAGTGTTGTTGTTAAATTTTCAGTGAAATATAGATTCTTGGAGATTCCTATATGCTATATTCACACTTATATTACTATGTTTTCATTGGGTGATACTAAAGTCAATTGAATATATGAAGTCACCTCCACTATGTGTGCACTCTGTTTTTAGATGTTAGAGTAGAATGTATAAGGTACTAGTAGTAAATTTTCCATGTAGTTGTAGATCTTTTCTCTATAAGGGTTCCTATAGAAGGTTGATGATTTCAATTTTTATTATTTTTATGTGCTTTTTAAGTCATAATGGTTCCCTCTTATAAAAAATTAAATTCCTCCTACAAAAATGTATGCTTCTTGTGTCTTTTCTAGCCACTTATATGGTTCCTTATAGAAACCTATAGGTTCTAATTTTTTTAGCTATCATTATGTTTTGAAATTCATAAAGGTTGAGAATAGATGGACATGGGAGATTCAATGGGTGGATAGAATTTTGGGCTAACTTGTTGAGTATGTGGATGATTTATGAAGTGGAAGTGAATGGTTTGATGGATGAAATGGGTTGTATATTGAGTGGCATTATGGAAATATATGTGATTGGTAGTGTATCATGTATGCATAAGTACAAATACTTTTATTTTTGTAGGGGAATAGTGGAGTGAAGAGTGAAAAATAGGATATTGAATGGAAAGTGGAGAATGTAAGGACAATGGATAAATAAATTAGAAATTTCTAATGATGTTCTGAAAAGGAAATGCAAGTAATAATTATTTTCATGGTTGTCTTCTTCTTTTCATGTGTAGAGTGCACAAAGCATTCAAAGATTGGTCCTAGTCTTTTGAAAGAGGAGATCCATGAATTTATGATTTTTTTGATGTTGATTTGAACATCAATGATCGAATTTATTGTTGTTGGTATTCTTTTTCCTATTTACAGGTTAAGAGATATTTATCCTATGTTGATCTTATGAGTATTGTCTTGCAGACAAGTTGGTAATGTGTCAGCTAATTGTATTATCTATTGCTTGAAAACCATATATATTGCACCTTCATTATGATAAACATATTTCTCTTCCTTTCAGGCTAGAAAATATTGTTTCCCATGGACATTGTGATGAATATTGTGTTGTAGATTCCTTGATTCTTCCAACTAGTAAACTATGAATTCCTTTTCTCTTTCTCATATATTTTTTTATTTTTTGTTCCTCTTTTATTCTATTTTTCCTATGGTATTGGGTGCATTTATATTGTCACAATTCTCTACCTCATGGTTCCTCAAGGAGTTTTTCAAACATGATTAATCCTCTCCGTTGTTATTCTTCAGTCTAATTGCCTTGGGAGATTTTCAAGTGAAAACCTACCCAGCGAGGTTTCCATCATGGGATTTTTTTTTATTTTGTATCTCCCTTTCCTTCTTTTTCATTTCAATATGTTTCATATTTCTTTTACGCTTTTAATGTCCATTTTATTCAAATATGGTAGTCATTCTCATGTTTTTCTTGGATGTATATCTGTTTTATGGAACAAATTGCTCTTTTTATTCATTTGATTCTTTACACTTTTCATGTAGCTCTCCTAAGTCATTTATTCATAGCTAGGTTGACCTTGTTCACTGTTGCCAATCTACAGAAGGTGAGAAATTGTCTTACAAAGTGTTGTGAGATTATGGAAGAAGAGAGCTTTCATCACATTTGTTTTCCAAAAATCATTAAAATTATCACAAACCATGCATATGAAACATATTTGAAATGAATTCATCAATAACTCTTAACTTTAACATGGTAAAGAGTGGTAGCTAGCCTAGACTACATAGTCTTATTTCAATGATAAAATTTTCATTTGATATAAAATTGAAGTGATTCAAAAAAAATAATTTGGATGTGTGTTTACTACAGGAAAATATCTAGCAGAAATAAGTTTTTGAAGCGAATAACTTTGGTATGGTAAATTGGCTAAGAAAATATTATGTATGAAATTTATTCATGTTTACATATTTGACAAATAATTACATTTTTTAGCATAACTTTTTCATTTGATATTGAATAAACATGATTCAATTGGGAGAGGAAAGTATATTTATAAACTTAGTTTCACTATAATAGGTTTGAATGATACCTTCAATTAATATGCAAGATATGCCAAGAAAAAATCCAGATAGAAACTAGAATTAATACATTTTCAAACAAGAAATCACCATTTTGGTTATATCTTCCTTAAATAATGTAGAAATGGAATGAATTCAATTGGATTGGAAACTAAATATAGATATAAATATTTTATAGAAATATGTTTTTAAAATATATCTATTTTCTCCATCAGAAGATGACTATCCTCACTATGCTTTTAACTATTTTGGCCTAGTTTTTTTATTATTTATAAATGTAAGGAAACAAATATATACGTAAATGTTTTGGATAATTTGACATTCACTAGTTGATGATATACATTGTTCAACCCATATACTTTACCATAGAAGTGTTGGAGGTATTTCCTACTCTTTTTTGATCAATTGTTACTTTCCCTGCATTCGTTTTCAAAATATATTTTGCAAAAAACTATATAGAAAAAAAGATGAAAATTATAATGTAAGGGAGTCCATCTCAATGTATTTTTTTTCACCTCGCTAGAAATGGTGCTTAAACGTTATGGGCCAAATAATTTCAATAATAATGTTGAACTCCTCACTTTAAATGTCAACTCAGGCTTTGTACAAACTTGTGAAGTGTTGTGCATTATATGTGCAAAATACATTGACTCATCCATATTTCAAAACTTAAGAATGTTAATTCTAATTACATGAGAAATAAATAATGTAACAACCATAGGCTAAAATTTCATGTAATAAAGTTAATAAAGGAAAAATAAGACCAAGGTCATGGGACACGTATCCCAAGCTAGACATTGGGTAAAACATCTTAGTTGGTGTTCATTTTGATTTGTTATGGCTAAGGGAATTGGAAAAGGCATTGGAAAAGGCTTTGAAAAGGAAAAAAGGCATTAGTTAGTATTTTATTTATGAGAATAAAGGAAAATAGGAGAAAAGGAAGATGAAAGGTCACATGTCTGCATGAGAGTGAAATTGAAGGAAAAATAGAGGAAATTGGAGAAACTAAAGGCCTCAATAACAAAAAGGCTTCTGAGGATCAGTTCACAGCTTTTTTTGGTTAACCTTTTGCCAATTTTAGCTTGGAACTCTCTATATTTTCTCATACTCTACACATTTAGAGCATACTTGGAGCACAATAGCAATAGGGGAAAAGGAAGTGGATGAAACAAAAAGGACATGAAATGAAAAGTTGGATCAAGCAGCCTCAATAGGAATACTTGCAAGTAACAAGTTGCATATGTGAATTACTAGCTGGTTTGAGAATGCATGGCGCATGCATGTGTAAATTCCTAGCTAATTTGTGAATGCATGGCACATGCATATGTGTATTTGGTTCTCTTGCTGTCATGGGCATGAGATTTTCTAGGAGTGACAGTGGTTTTATACTTGCCTTGCCATTTCAGGATAGCCATGTTGTTATGGGGTTCTTTCATTCGTTTTAGATTTATATTTATCGATGGTTTTAGAACCAGGTGAGGTGGTCTCAAGAAGATTACTAAGGGCCTAGGAATCCCTTGACTAGTTTTGGCGGGAATTTGGTAAAACCTAAGGATGGAGGCAAGAAAATTACTCAAGGTATTGGTGAATAAATTCTGAGGAATCCAAGCTTGTTTTGGGCCTTGTAACCCCTTAAACATTTTTGGAGGGATTGTGGTAAATCCTGAGCATGGAGGTGGTTTAATCTCTAAAAAGCCATGGTTGTTTATGTTCTTGTTTTGGTCCTAGTGATCCCTTGACTAATTTTGGCAAGATTGTGGTAAAGCCTGAGGGTGGAGGTGTTTTAATCTCTGGGATTCCCTGGTTATTGTTGCCTTGAGTCCCATATTCATGCTTGGAATATGGAATGGGGGTGATTTTCTAAGAAAATATTTGGTTCAACCTAATATATGGTGGATTTGTATGTGGAAGCCCCTGACTTGGTTGGATTTTGCATATGGAAATAAGAGCTATTTCCCTATTTTATTTCATGATTATTTGTACTTTTTATTATGTGGCTTTGATGGTTGTTCTATTAGGGATATTATTATAGTTATATGCCAATTATAAGCATGGTTTCATAATAGGCTCTAGTTATGGATCTTGACATGTTTTGATTAATTGATGAATGGGTAATGAATGCATGAGTTATAAAATCTTATTACAACTATTATGAGAGGGAAATAAACCTTCTTTATGATTCACTGATATGTATCAGACCCATATGTTCAGATATCGATTCATGACCTATAGATTACATGTTCTCATTATGTTTTATAAAATGCATGTCATTTTCTAGGAAGTCTAGGTCAAGTTCTGCCTTCAAATTTGTATGTATATCATTGTTGTCATGTCGTTATCAACTCTGAGAAGTTATAGGAAGTTTTGGGCATTATTTTGGAGGCTAACCTGGAATTTAGGCTAAGAATATGAGATTGCATGCTCCTAACTGGAAATTTTAGGTTGCAACTATATGGATGCAAGATTCTACATGTGGTTGGAGACTTCCAACTGCATGGAGGAATTTTTGTGGGTGTGTTTGGGATCCTAGTGTAGAGAATAAGGGGTACAACTGAGGGTTTCGCTATCTAAGATGGTTTCTCAACCCCGGAGTTTCATGTAGCCCCTATAGGATGTTCTGAAAGATCATATTGTCGTAAGTAGTTGGACCCACTTCCTTAATGGGACCTAGGAGGTTGGATCATGTCATAGTAGTTCTCGGATCATGTTTACCATGGAAGGCCAATGAAAGAGGGTAAATGTGAGAGGGGTGGTTACATATTGGTATCAGAGCATGGTTTAATACTTGGATTGAATGGGAATAATGTGTTTTTCATGCATGCTTGTCAGTGCATAGATGGTTGTTATGCATGCATTGTCATGGTATGTAGTTTTCGTTATCATGCATTATTCAGTTATTGACATGATTTTATATATATATAATAATATATAATATATATATATATATATATTTTATATATATTATATATAATATATATATATATATTATATATATATATATATATATATGTATATGTATCATGCTAATATGGAATGATTTTGTAGGCAAGATAACCTCTCTTGAACTTCATTGATGTATGTTGAATATGTTTGTATTTGGTTATCTGACATGGCATATTTGCAAGAAAAGGAGGATCAAATATGACTATAAAAATTATGTATTACAGTCCATGAGACTCTCCCTATAGATGTGACACCCCCTCCTCCAAGTTCAACCGAAGTAACCTGCCAACTAGGGTGAAGATGCGATGAGAGAGGAAATATAAGGGATTCAACTTCCTTGGTGACCTTAAGGAAATGGAATCGATGGAGCAAATCAAACAAACTCATCCAAATCAATAATCACACCCTCAAAGGAAATGTTAGCCACCATGACATCCTATCCCTATGTCCTATTGATGATTTTAGCCTTTTAACCCCTCATCACTCTCATGCTATAGGCATGAAAATTTTCAGAAACCCAAAGTCACTCTCATACGCATATGTGACAGTGACTGCAAACGTTTCTTAGTAGACTTGTGCCAACGACCCCAAGATTTGAGCCAAGTTTCTAGCCCAAAATCCCAAGTTATGCCCAGAATGTGCTATAGCGTTCATAATTGATTAAATACATGATAATAATGGTGATAAATAAAAAATGAACCTCAATACTAGGCCCGAGCATCCCCAACTGGGACTAAGATTCTACCACCACTTGGCATCAATGCAATCTATAGGTATAGGATGCAAGACAAAGTATAGATGAATTAAAGAAATTATGAAACATAACCAGAAGGATCACCTCCTTCTCCATTGAACTATTATATCATGAATTAGGTCTTGGATCAATCCATTCAGCAATTACAAGTAAATACATGAAATAACTATGACATCAACTAGTCATTTAACCATTCTTATAACCAAAATAAAACCATATAAATATCAAAGATATGCCAACCATTAAATACACATATAAACGAGTGCAAAAGTAAGATAACTCAGCTTTTATTAATCATAGGAAAATCCAATCAGGTTCAAGACTTCCATGTAGCACCCGACCATAGACCTGGCTAAACCAAATCTCTCTTTCAGCAAGTCACTCTTGTGCCATATTCCAAGCATGAATATGAGATATCATAGAACAACCAATCTAAGAACAACCAAGGGAATCCAGAGGTTAAACCACCTCCACCATCACCAAACCGTGATCACACCAACATTGGTGCTCTAATCAAAATTGAACCGAACTTGGAATGCCATCCAAAATCCATCACTATCATTGAGGAATTTTCTGTCTCTTTGTCTCTCAGGCTTTACTGCAATCTAATCTCGAATCACTAAGCCCTAAACCAAGACCAGTCTCTCAAGATTTATCGCAATCCAAACCCGGATCACTAGGACCTAAATTGAGACTTCTCCCTCAAGATTTATCGTGTATCCCAACAAAACCAATCAAGGGATTCCTAGACCTTTGGGGATGAACCTTGAGATCACCTCCACCCTAGATTTCAGAATGCATCTGAAAAACCAAAGCTCAAAACCAAGATAAACATCCCAGCATACCATGACATCCTAAAAAAATCAATGTTACACTGAAACCTATTGCTATAACTTGACAAAACCATGCCACCCATAGAAATAGAACCACACCAACATGCAAAGGCATACATGTCAAAACCAGGTAGGAAATCACACATGCAAATGGTTACCTGCAAGTATTCTTGTTGAAGCTGCTTGATCCTGCTTTCCTTCCTTGATCCTTTCCTTCCTTCCTTTCCCTTTGCTTGGTTTTCCTTCCTTGATCCAAAGCTAGAGTGCTCCAAGAAAACTCTAAGTTACCGAGTGTGAGAGAGCTCCAAAATTGAACTAAAAAAAGATTACCAAATAATCCTCAAAAGCATTTTTATTAATTAGGCCTATGTTTTCTGCATTTTCCATTATTTTCCTTCAATTTCCTCCTCACATGCAACTTGCTACCTTTCACCTTACTTTTCTCCAATATTCAATTATTTTCATAAATATATGTGCCAAAAATGTAATTTTTCCATTTAATTCCTTTGCCTTTTCCTTTTCCAATTTCCTTAGCCAAAAACACACATATATTGATGCCCACTAGGACATATTTGCCCAACATTCAGCTTGGAATAAGTGTCACTTAACCGTGGTCTTATTTTTCCCTTATTAACTCTTATTACATGAATTTTTTCACCGAGGATATTACAAAACCCTCCCCCTTGGGGAACACTATCGTTGATGTTAAACCACACCAGAACTCAACAAAACTGCTGAAGTGAAAAAATGTTTCCAATGGAGCTTTATAACTTAGCTCGTTGCATTATTTACAATGAAACACCTGCTCAAAAGAAAAACATCACGACAACATGAAAATATAACAACCATAATAACATGATACGCATATTGCATATTGGAGCTTTATAACTTATCTCATGGAAGTGCTTACATCCACATACATATACATAAATATACCAAAACATTAGCAAAACATATGCCAAACATATACCAACATCAAACAAAAAATTATTTTCCTCAACCGAAAAATAATGAAGGATACTAGTCCCACATCTGATCCTCCATTCTCCATGTAGCTTCTTCAGGCCCAAAGTGCTTCCACTGCACTTTAACTTTCTTTATGGCTCTGTTCCTAAGCATGATATTTTCTGTTGCAATAGACACTTAGGCTCTGGATGGAACACTCCTTCTTGCTCCACTTGCAATACAGACCAATAAATAACATGATCAACATCCTTTATATACTTCTTAAGCAATGAAATATGGACAACATCATGGGCTTTAATTGTTAAAGGCAATGCGAGACAATATGCCACTAGTCCAATCCTCTCAAGTGTCTCGAAAGGCTCACAATATCGTGGTGCCAACTTGGCACATGAACCAATCCTTAAAGAGAATTTCTTGGTCTTGATGCACAAATACACATGCTCCCCAACCCAAAACTCCTTGAATTCCATGTGTTTATCTGGATAACTCTTTTGTTTATCCTGTACACCTTTATATTTTCCTTTATAAATTGCATGTTTTACTCTATGTCCACCAACTTGTTCAGATCAATAAGTACCCAGTTTACTAGATCACTCTAGCTGATGGGAGTGTTACAACTCCATTCATACAATGCCTCAAAAGTACTCATCCTCAATTACTCATGATAACCATTGTTGTATGCGAACTCAACCAATGGAAGATACTCCTCCCATTTCTTTTTCTAGTGCATTGTCTAGTCAATTTAACGTCTTAAATTGCTCTACATAAATTATCAATCAAGGTATCTAAACTGATGAAGTGTGGTGCACCATATGTGCTTAGTTAACCTTTTTCTTACTTCATTGTTTTATAGATTTTATTTTGTTTTGGGGTTTTGTTTTTGTTGGTTTCCTAAAGTATCTAATGCAAATGGAAATGCTATTCTAAAGTCTTAAGAATACTTTTAAAGGTTAAGTATGGATGTAAATTTCAAGACAAAGTCTATCTCCGTAATGGTAACTTCCAAAACACAACACTTCAAAAGATCTTAAAACATGTTATTGATGGAATTAGTACTTAAACAAAAGTGTAAATATGCAGCTACTTCAATCAAACAAAAGAGGAAATAATGATCAAAGTTTTCAGAAAGGTTTTCAAACTTGCAATGATGAAATCAATTACTAAGAGAAAATAAAAATGTACCTAAATTCTAATTAAACCAAACAGTGAGCTAGTGACTATGAAACCCAGTATCCTTACTACTATATAAAAAGAAAACTGAACTTAAAGCAATTCAAAAACTGTAAGCAAAGTAAACTAAATCATATTAAAACAACTCATATTCTGACCCCTCACCATTTGACTCGCTCTGGCTATAGGAGGTAATCATAGACAAATTGAGTAATCTGATATCTAAATTGCATAAAATGAAACTAAGATCAAACTATGCATTCATACTTCAATCCCTCACCATTCGACTCGCTCTGGCTATAGGAGGTAATTGAAAATGACATGAGTAATCTAATCACTAACTTGTAGAAAAATAAACTAATATCAATCTATGCATTCATACTTCAATCCCTCACCATTCGAATCGTTCTCGCTATAGGAGGTAACTGAAAATGACATGAGTAGTCTAATATCTATCTTGCAGAAAAGTAAATGAACAAAACAAAACTGAAAGAAATAAACAATGCTGGAATTAGAACTAAGAAAATAAATCAGCAGAAGGACAAGATAATTCCATCATGTCATTAGTCATTAAAAAAACTATGTGCATTACTAATCTACAATCAACCGGTTGAACACACTTGCATGAATGAAAAATCTAATCTATCAAACTTGAAAGCAATCAAATGACATAATGAAATCAAAGTAAAATTTACAAAATGAAATCTACTCTATTGTACATTCTAATATGCTCCATGATATCTACTTCACATCTCCTTCCATGTTGAGAACATCAAAGCTTTATTCAAATTCTTCAAAATTACAAAGTACAACAAAGCTCTCCAAAGCTTTCAAAAGCCATCAAGGAAGAACTACAACCTCCAAGCTAAAGAACTAAAAGCCAAGCCAAGCTTGCTGAGACTAATAAAACTAACAAATGAAGGAGAGAGATCTCCTATTTATACAAAAAGATGAGAAGCCATCTCATTAATGGGAGTCCATGAATCTCTCCCTCTAACTCTAGAGTCCTAATCAAAATAGGAACTGATAAGACACATGTCTTCTTAGAGTTATAATACAATTAGGAGATGTGACACATATCCTCATGATCCCATGATTCTTTCCACTCAAATTCGAATTTGGCCTTAGAGTGCCACATAAGGGTCTTCTAGAAGCCTCCTTTCAACCTACACATGTCAACAATCTCAACCCATTTGTTAGGTATAAGCATATGCACATTATTTTCTAATTTTTAACCACAAATTCACTTAAAAGGCTTAGAATTAATAAAGATTGGAAAAACATAAATGTGGCCCAATGATAATGAAAGTGGGATGAATGTGGTGACATAGTAGTGAAATGGAGGTGATATAATGGACATAACAGTGAAAGTGTAATGGAAATCAATGACATTTTCAAGACTCAACATACCCCCCAACTGAAGTTATTGCATGTCCTCATGCAATATATATTACATTAACTCTTTTGATCCTTAATCTTTGGCTTATCTTTGCATGATATCATTTGATAACTTCATATTTTTTTGCAAAGTGTTTTACTTGAATTGCAACATGGTTGGTTCTTGTGTTACAACCATTTTTTTTTGGTTGCCTTCTATTTTGATCTTTGAACTTTGCATAATGATATTTGATTATTGTTGCAAAGTATATCTTTATTGGATTGCATGATGGTTGGTTCTCATGTGACAACCATGGTTTTGTTTGTATCCAATTTATCCTTTAAGCATTTTTTTGAAAAGCCATTGTATGCTCATAATAGCAATGTAATAATTAACATATGTTGGAAGTATGTGGGCTCTTGAATATGATATGGACATGGAAAAATATGAGGATGAATGTATTCCCCCCCAACTGGTGGTATTGACAATTTTATGAAATGAGCAAGAGAAATGTTTTTCCAACAATTATCTTTCTAGATTTTTATGGAATTCTATGGTCAAAAGTTAGAAAATGACGTACCTTCACTTACCCTTTGGAATGGGTGAGTTGTATGTGTGGTGGCTGAAAAATTCTAATCATATTCTTCTTCGATTTGTTGAATAAGAGGAGTCATGGATAGAGAGATAAGATGACTTTTTATTGCTTCTACTAAAACTTGTTGAATCTGCTCCAAAATTCTGAAAATAATAGTCTTCATGTATTCAAAACTCATTGGCACAATTCCTACTATGTGAAAACATGTTCTGATGTCAAACATAGTAGGAAATTGTTGTCTTAGTGGCCATTAATGGATGCCACTATTCAACACGAGAACTCTCACCATTGATGACAATGAGAGTCAAGATGCCCAAACACATCTTGCTAGGTACGAATGAATTTGTCGATGTCGAATCACCTAGAAGATCTGATGAACAAGAGACATTAATGTATTCCCATTGTTTGTCAGCATGAGGACTTGCCATTAAGGCATGCAAACCTCAAGGTGTTTTTACAAAGAACTTAGACTCAAAGGACTATGGACTTAATAATTTGCATTGAAGCAAGGCTTATTTGCGAAATGAAAATGGAAGATGGCAGTGGAGAGTAGAAATGGCAATGGGAAATAAGCATGTGAATGAGCCTCTTTCTTTTATTTGTGGGTTATGAATGGACAAAAAGGGATGGAAAGTGTATGTGAATGTAAATGTAAAATATGGAGGAAAATGAGATGAATGGTTTATTATGAAATATGGATGTGATGGATGGTTGTGATGGAGACAATAGTATCTAAAAGTTTTTCAAGTGTTTGGATCTGATTTTGCATCAACATATTTCCTCTTTGTTGCTGATCATCCTTTTATGAAACAAATTGGTCTCTTAGGGAGACACCATTCTCTTGTAGTCATTTGCCCTTCCTCCTGGAACCTACAAAAAAAACTAATACTTCTTCTGCAATGGAATGTAAGATTATCAAAGGAGAGAGGTGATCAATCTCTCTAGTTATGATTTTTACACACAAAACAAGGAATTTGTATTAATGAAACAAGTTCTCAAAGGAAAAATCAAAAGAATTTATACCTACTTTGGAATTGGTGCCCAAGTTGAATGTTGCTTCTTTTCAACAATTTATTTCATTATTTTCCATTTCAAACTCTAATGATGGATTTCTTGCTGTGTAGATATTTTTGAGATATTTCCAACGATACTTAAATCATCAAAATCTAATTTTGTATGGGAAGATAGGCTGATTTGAGCAATGAGATTTTTCTGGCTGCGGAATTGGACTTTAGCTGCGGAGTGTGCATGGTTTCTGTAGCTAAGAATCTTGAATACAAAGTTAGCCATTGATCTTTCATCATCAGTCCAAAATTAATCAATACCTTCAGAAAAGTGAGCAAATAACTTATTCATTTCATTGATTCAAAAATATTATATTTTTTTCTTGACATGCAACGACTTAGTGTGGCGACTTAGTGTGGCGACTTATTGATAACACACAATTTGACTTCCCTTTGACCGGGGTCTTTTTCATCAAATTGGATCAAATGAATAGGATACCATCCATGTACTGACATTTCCCCAGCTACTCATGTGGCTTGTTTTGCTTGATGACACCTGTAACCTAGAGTTTAACAAAACAATTGCGGAAAGTTGAATCAGCTGCGGAAAGTTGAATCAGCTGTGGAAAGTGGCTTGTTTCCGCAGCTAATGAAAACAGAGTGTAGAAAATACTATGGAATGGAGTGGTTGTGTGCATGGAAAAAAAATAAAAAAATATGGAGGATGTAACTCAATTTAACTCAAGTTTCTACCCTCAACAGCCATCCCATCCTTCCTTCTGTTCTTTAAAACTGATCTGAATTAGCAGAGATGGTCAAGTTTATGAAGGAGACCAGCAACTGTAAGTGGATATCAGAGAATAGGTACACGAAATGAAGCAGAATAGAGAACAAAATGGGGTGAAGGCTTATGTGAGCACGGTGGAAATGAATTCGTGAGGTCAATAGTGCATCCAGAAGTTTTTAAAGTTGGGTGGCTGTAGAATGGACGCAAGCACATTTATAAAACGGCTATAGATTTTGTGTGGCTGAAAGAAGTCGTAGTCAAATTAACCACGATCCATAATCACAAATGGAGCGTAAGAATATTTCCAAACTTGAGTTAAACGTGGAGGAAAGAGGATTCATGCATTCCACCCAAAGTGATGCATGCATTCCACCCAAGTACATCACATGGAAAGTTGAATGCAGTAATTACTCAGACTATGCCAAGAGGATTCCAAACCTCCATCATCATATGATTGGGTCATTCTGAAGGTATGATGGAGCCATTCAACAGTTGACTTAAGCCAACTGCATAATCACACATGTCAATAGATTCTTGAACCTCTCCTATCCCCTGTGCAAGGATTTTGCCCATCTCCAATGATACAAGTCTACCAAGCAGATCCAATTTTGATCTCAAAACATCCCCAACATGCCTTACAATTTCACCTCTCTTTGGAGCAGGAGTTTGCATTCATAATTTACGAGCTTCAGCATAGGCTCTCAAGCTATCTTCGTACTCTTCAATAGAAGCTTCAAATATCGTTGCTATTGGCTGGTTATTAGAAGGATTTACTGATGTCACAGTACTTCCACTTCCTTTCCATATTCCATTTCCGAAACATCCCAGGTTATGGGAATGTAAGCTAAGCCCCTTCAAAACTGATATCATTCTTTACAAAGTCTGCTCCCATGGTCCCAAGCTTAAACTTCAATGGATTAGATCAAAGTCCACAGGTTCTGCCCGTGCACATAAATAAGACTAAGACCTAGTTGAACACCTGAGATTTTCTAACTTGAATGCCCTTCTCAAAGTTCATCTTTGAGGAACGAGTATGCAGTGGTCCTAACAACGTATCTTTATCAACAGGGTCTCCCAATTTAACTTGCTTACATGCATCAGTCAACTGCTCAATAATGTGTTGATATATCCGCCGGGCCTATAAGAGCCATACCCAACCAGATCACATAATGGAGAGTCGTCTTGAATTGGAATTGTTGTTTAACAGGTGTTAATTAATTGCAAACGGGTGGCATAAGGGCAAAAGACGTGGTGGGAAGGGGTGGAAGACGTGGTAGAGGTAGAGTAGGTGCCAGCACAGAACCGAATTAGAATTCCCCTTTCTCAGGCACGCTGAATTAAATCACTGTCTGCTCATTTAATTGAAAATTCCATTTTTTACATGCGGCAGGCAAAAATGGGCTCCAAAGAACCGAGGATTTCTCCCAGACTGCCACAAGTTTCTTCAAACGGTTTCTTGGTTATCTAATTGACCCAGCTGGTGAAAAATCCTATGTTTTCTTTTCTTCAAATTAACCTCCGTTTGGGAAAATCGTGCATCTGAAGTTAGACATTTTTTCAGTTGTTTACGTTTTTCTGAGTTTTACTGTTCTGCATTCGGCCTGTAAAATTTTCGAATTAGTGGTTGGATGATACGACTTTGTGACTAAGTATCAGGCTTCTCGAATCACTGCCTCATGATCATGAACAAACAAATGTTTCATATGCTATAGATACCTTTTAAAATCAGAGTCAAGATCCCACTATAGCTGATACTTCTTTTGTAAGCTCGTAAAATAAAATTTTGTCGCAGACTAGACCGTTTTCGAGGAACATGTATTGTTAAATGGATTTGATGTTTCGGAAATGCTTTTAGATGTGTCCTCGTATATCACATATTTGTTTTCTATCATTTAGGAACTATGAAACCGTCCTTCATACCCCAATGCAGTCCCGTCATGCAAGGATCCCAGAGGATATATTTTTATTTTTTTAGAACTTTTTTTTCAACCTTCTATATTTGACATTTGTACATTTGTCCAGGAAATGTTCATCCTCTCCATGTAGATACTCACACATTCTCTGCCTTTACCATACATGTTAAAAAGTCCCTGCTTCAATCCAAAAAAAACTTTCAATGCAGCTGTGGAGAGCTTTTCCTTCTCTGTCCTCTCTAGAACCAGATCGATTTTTTTCATTCAACTACGAGTTCAAGTGAAATCAAAGTCAGTCAGGTTTTACTTGCATGTGTTAAGTATCAGACTCACATTTAGTTCTTTCTAGCTAGCTCGGCTCGAGAGATCAAGGTCTGGAGACTTTGATGCTTAACTTCAAGAAATGCAGAGTTTGTTTTATTGTATGAAATGTAATTTTTATTTATTTATTTATTTTATTAATAAAATTGCATATGTTATGTTTTCAAAAATTAAAAATACACATATATATTTTTTCAAACAAAATAATAAAATTTATTATATTCTTTTTAATTGTTTTGTTAATAAAATTATATGTTATATTTTCAAAAATTAAAAATATACATATACATTTCATTCAACAAAACAATGGTGTTTTTTTTTTTTTAACAAATGTTCTTGCAGGTTTGCTTCAAGGCCAATGCTTGGACAAGGATGCATATTTCTTGTTAAGGCCACAGTGAAAGCTAGGATTCAAGAGAGCCATAAAAAGGACTAATGATTTTCAATTTCAGGCAGCAAAGTCTTTAGAGAAAACATGCTAAAAACAACACTTTGAATGAGGTCTTAGGCTGGTTTTTCATCGATCTGAGCTGGGTGACTAGGGTAGGATCCATGTCGGGACAATTCTGGAGATGCCCATGTGGTCGGTTTTTTTATTGGATGCTTGTAACCTGTTAAACCTTGAAACAACTACGGAATTCTCAACTACCTGCGGAATCAGGACACTTTCCGCAGCTAAGTTGCAAAACCTTATTTAAACAGGATACAATATTTCGAGGACAACTACAAACCATAACCAGTCAATTTTGGACAATTTGAACCTATCAAAGCAGTTGGGTTTCATTTTTTTTTTTTTATTGAATCAATTGAAATGATGAAGTTTATTTTGTCTCCTCCTTTTTTTCTTTTTTCTTTTTTTCTTTTTTAAGCATAACAATCCTTTTTCTGATCCTCGAGATCACACAAAGTGCAGGAGGAGAGCATACTCAAGAATTATTTTATTTTTTTTACTTAAGAATCATTTTTCTTATCCTCTAGATCACACGAAGTGCAGGAGGAGAGCATACTCAAGAATTATTAAAAAAAATTCAGATGTAAGAAATAAGGTCTCCTAATTATACTTCCCCGGCAACGGCGCCAAAAATGTCTAGTCAATTTAACATCTTAAATTGCTCTACATAAATTATCAATCTGGGTATCGTAAACTGATGAAGTGTGGTGCACCATATGTACTTAGTTAACCTTTTTCTTACTTCGTTGTTTTATAGATTTTATTTTGTTTTGGGGCTTTGGTTTTTTTGGTTTCCTAAAGTATCTAATGAAAATGGAAATCCTATTCTAAGGTCTTAAGAATACTTTTAAAGGTTAAGTATGGATGTAAATTTCAAGACAAAGTCTATGTCCCTAATGGTAACTTCCAAAACATAGCACTTCAAAAGATCTTAAAACATGTTATTGATGGAATTAGTACTTAAACAAAAGTGTAAATATGCAGCTACTTCAATCAAATAAAAGAGGAAATACTGATCAAATTTTTCAAAAAGGTTTTCAAACTTGCAATGATGAAATCAATTACTAAGACAAAATAAAAATGTACCTAAATTTTAATTAAACCAAACAGTGAGCTAGTGACTATGAAACCCAGTATCCATGCTGCTGTATAAAAAGAAAACTGAACTTAAAGCAATTCAAAAACTATAAGCAAAGTAAACTAAATCATAGTACATCAACTCATATTCTGACCCCTCACCATTCGACTTGCTCTGGCTATATGAGGTAATCATAAACAAATTGAGTAATCTGATATCTAAATTGCATAAAATGAAACTAAGATCAAACTACGCATTCATACTTCAATCCCTCACCATTCGACTCACTCTGGCTATAGGAGGTAACTGAAAATGACATGAGTAATCTAATCACTAACTTGCAGAAAAATAAACTAATATCAAACTATGCATTCATACTTCAATCCATCACCATTCGACTCGCTCTGGCTATAGGAGACAACTGAAAATGACATGAGTAGTCTAATATTTATCTTGCAGAAAAGTAAATGAACAAAACAAACTGAAAGAAATAAACAGTTCTGGAATTAGAACTAAGAAAATAAATCAGCAGAAGGACAAGATAATTCCCTCATGCTATTAGTCATTAGAAAAACTATGTGCATTACTAATTTACAATCAACCGATTGAACACACTTGCATGAATTGGAATTGCATGAATGAAAGATCTAATCTATCAAACTTGAAAGCAATCAAATGACATAATGAAATCAAAGAAAAATTTACAAAATTAAATCTTCTCTACCTTACATTCTAATATGCTCCATGACATCTACTTCACATCTCCTTCCATGTTGAGAACATCAAAGCTTTATTCAAATTCTTCAAAATTACAAAGTACAACAAAGCTCTCCAAAGATTTCAAAAGCCATCAAGGAAGAACTACAAACTCCAAGCTAAAGAACTAAAAGCCAAGCCAAGCTTGTTGAGACTAATAAAAGTAACAAATGAAGGAGAGAGATTTCCTATTTATATAAAAAGATGAGAAGCCATCTCATTAATGGGAGTCCATGAATCTCTCCCTCTACCTCTAGAGTCCTAATCAAAATAGGAACTGATAAGACACATGTCTTTTTAGAGTTACAATACAATTAGGAGATGTGACACATATCCTCATGATCCCATGATTCTTTTCCACTCAAATTCGAATTTGGCCTTAGAGTGCCACATAAGGGTCTTCTAGAAGCCTCCTTTCAACCTACACATGTCAACAATCTCAACCCATTTGTTAGGTATAAGCATATGCACATTATTTCCTAATTTTTAACCACCAATTCACTTAAAAGGTTTAGAATTAATAAAGATTGGAAAAACATAAATGTGGCTCAATGATAATGAAAGTGGGATGAATGTGGTGACATAGCAGTGAAATGGAGGTGATATAATGGACATAATAGTGAAAGTGTAATGGAAATGAATGACATTTTCAAGAATCAACATGCATCACGTACATCCTCAACATATCCTCCAAGATCCTATTGACCCTCACTATCTATCCATTAATCTATGGATGATAAGATGCACTGAAGGCCAAATTTATGCATAGTCCAGTAAATAGCTCCTTCCAAAACTTGGAAGTGAAATTTGCATCCCTGTCCAACACAATCTGCTTTGGAACATTGTGCAGTCTCAATATCTCTCTGATGAACACTTATGCTACCTCACTTGCTGAATATGTAGTATTTACTAGAATGAAGTGAGCTACCTTGCTCAACATACCAAACACGACCATAATAGAGTCATGTTGCCTCACTATCCTCAGAAGAGTTGTGATGAAATCTATGGAAATGACCTCCCATTTCCATTTTTGAATCGCTATAGGTTGTTGTAAATTACCTAGATGCTTACATTCTGCCTTGACCTACTGACAATCTAAACATCAAGCCACAAACTCTACCACTTCATTCTTTAGATTTGACCAATAGTAGAACTCCTTTACTCTCGTCAACATCTTTTGATATACTAGATGACTTGATTATGGCTTGGGGTGAGACTCCATCAAGATAAGATTCTCGAGTTCATTGAAATTCAACACATATATCCAGTCTCTAAATCTCACCAAACCATTTTTCATGAGACGATAATCTGCATCCTGATCACTTGCACCTACACCTGTACCTGCACCAATACCTATACTTGCACCTGTACCTATACCTGTGCTCTATTGTAACCTGTGCATAATCTCCATGTATTTTTCATCCCACTATCCTTCTTGCAAGATCCTATCCTATAACGTTTCCCCATAAGAGTTCATAGCTACTATATGATATACTTGTACCTTTATTCTAAGAGCACTTGCAATCAGTTCTCCTTCCCTTTCATGTATCTCATATTGAAGTCAAACTCAATAACGGTATCCAACCATCTAGCTTGCTTGACATTTGGATTCGATTTATCAAACAAATACCTCAACCCACTGTGATCACTCATTAATGTAAACCTCCTACCAAGAAGATAGTGCTTCCGCATATTCAATGCATGTATAATTTTTGCTAGCTTAAGATCATTCATTAGGTAGTTTTTATCATGCTCATTCAGTTCCTGTGACTCATAGCACACTTCCTGTCCTTCTTGCATGAGAAATCTTGCAAGTCCTCTCTTTAAAGCCTCTATACACACTACAAACTTCTTGTCGAGATCTGTAATCTTTAGCACTGGTGCATGTGTGAACAACTTCTTAAGTTGCTTAAAACTAGCCTCACATTCTTCTGTCCATTCAAAATTCTTATCTTTCTATTGCAATGATGTGATAGGATATGTAATACGTGAAAATTTCTTGATGAACCTGCTGTAGTAACCTGCCAATCCCATAAATGATCTCACCTCATCCACATTCTTAGGAGTTTCCCACTCTATGATGGCCCTTAAATTTTTTGGATCCATTGCTATGCCATCCTTAGAGACAACATGCTCCAAATAATGTATCTCAGTCTAAAAGAAGATGCACTTGCTATGTTTAGCACATAAGAAGATGCACTTACTATGTTTAGCACATAGCTAATGCTTTCTTAGCAATCTCAACACTGGTGCTAAATGCTCGGCATGTTCTTCCTCCCTCTTAGAATATACCAGTATGTCATCAATGAGTATAATAACAAACCTATCTAGATATGGACACAACACAGTATTCATAAAACATATAAATGTAGTTGGAGCATTAGTCAATCCGAATGGAACAACAACAAACTAATAATGCCCATACCTAGTCCTAAACACAGTCTTGAAGATATACTCTTCCTTGATGCATACCTGATGGTATCCTAATCTCAAGTCGATCTTAGAGAACATTTTTTCTCACTTCAACTAATCAAGAAAATAATAAATCCTCAGCAAAGGGTACTTATTGTTGATCATTACTTTATTTAGTTTTGTGTAGTCAATGCATAATATAAGAGTACCATCTTTCTTCTTCACGAACAACACTGGTGCACTCCAAGGTGATACGTTGAGCCTAATGTACCCCTTGTCAAACAAACATCAAACATTTCCTTCTGCTGCAACTTTAGCTCAAACAAGTAAGGTGTGCTCATCTTGCAAGGTGCTTTTTATGCTGGAGCTACCCCTGACACCAACTCAATAGAAAATTCTACCTCCCTGTGAGGTGGAAACTTTGTAATGTCCTTAGGGAACACATCCTGAAACTGATACAAAATAGGGTACCTGCTCAACACATCGACATCCTCAACCTCCTTACCCTTGTCACTAGAAATGTGTATTGCAAACGTCACACAGCCTTTTCTAAAACTATGCTTATCCTACATAGTGGTAAACATCGTCACTCATGTAGGCTTCTTATTACCCTGCAAAGTCCTATTTTCCCCACTATCATCCACACACTCAATGGCCTTGTCAAAGCAATCCACTTTGGTTCTTTGAAGGTACAACCAATCCATAACCAAAAGCATACTATATGATCCCAATGGAAATACATTCAAATGTGCTACTGTAGGCATACCATTTAGTTCAAATGCACAAGAGCTTACCCAATGGTGAACTCGCTTCTAATTTGTACCTGTAGCCAACTGTACCAACCAAGATTCTGCATGCACTTATTTTCTCAAACCACACTTATCCACGAGGTCAATATTAATATAACTATAGTTAGATCCAAGATTGATCAAAATATAAAAAACTTGATCACAAAGCTTACCGCCCATCTCAATTATCGATGCTTGACGATTCTTCCACCTGTTGTCCACAGCTGCATAGATCCGAGGAATGCTATTACCAACATCACCAACTATATGCGCCCCCTAAGAAATATATATTTAGGGCATACCACCACTTTAATACTATAGATAATCCCTTTTACAATGATCCTTACCACATATCCAACACTACAATGGTTTCCCACCATCACCTCTAGCTTTTTCCTCCCCACGTCCCTTCTTAGTTGTATTGAATCTCTTGTAAGGAATTGCATTTTATTTCTCAATTTCATCTTGAGCTCTTCCTCTCTTTGGTGGCCATTTTCCTTTAGATTTCTGATTTATTTTCAAGTCATGCTTTGGCTCAAATTTGTGTTTTGACTGCCCATAACAACGCTTCAACTTTCAAATGACCTCCTCCATCGATCTAGACTCATTGAACTCAATCCGGTCTTTTTATGTAACTGGAAGTCCACTGAAGAACCTCTGAACCTTCTCCTTGTCCTCCTTGAGGTAAGGCACATATCTCAACAACTCCAAAAAACTACTAGTATACTCATCATTTGTCATAAAACCCATATGCAACTCATAAAATGCCTTAGCTATGTCATCACAGTACCTCTGAGAGAATTACTTCTTCGTGAAGAGCCTTTCAAATGCATGCCAGTCAAATCTTCCTGATTTATACCTTTCACATTCTTCATGTCTTCCAACCAAATATCCTATTTACCTTTGCGACTGAAAGTGGTTATCTTTGCTTTTGTGTTTTCTAAATAATCATACAATCTGAAGAATTTCCTCATACCCAACGACCATGCCTCTACATCCTATGATTTCTTCATCTCTCCATCAAAGGTAGGTGGATTTTTCTTCTTAAACTCATCCGACAAGTATCCCTTATCACTCCTCCTATAAGGATGATAGCAATGACAATTATGGTGCCTATCAGAGCCGAAACTAGAATAGTACCTGTGTAAATCACCTCTCCTATCCAAAGTGTCCAACAAACTGCCATCTCTGATCATGTCATATCTATCTAACTTATGTCTACTAGGAGACCCACTGCCATATGCCCCATTATTTTTTTCCTCATGTCCATGCCTAATCCAAAGTAGTCCTTGTCGTTGCAGATCTGACAAACTCTGAAGTAGTATCGCATTCACCTTTGCTTGTTTCTCTTTTTCATACATGATTTTTTCATTGTCTTCTTTGCAACTCTTTATTTCTTCCTTTAGGATTCTCAATTTGTTTGTCAAGTCAAAAGAGTGATCCACACAACGCTTCCCATATGATGCATAGGGAGATTCTATGTAGTATACCACCTTGCTAGCCATCTAATCTCTTTCCTCAAGGCATACTATGTCAGCTTGACCAAATCACAATAAACCAACATACCTTACCATAATTCAGGGAGGATACCTTGTCTGCAATATCATCAAATCAGCATGATGCATGTATAACATAATCACAACAACATATATACATATATAAAATAAGTCTATCAACGCATAAAAATCATTCTAGCTAGGGTCCAGTCATCAATGTAAGGACGTTTCAACAATGCATGCTATGAACTCATGCATGACAACAATAATTACTCCATAGCACACATTGCCACATGCAACTATCAACATGCATAAAAAATGCCTAATAAACTACACATACATATGAATGCATGTGGTTGACCATAAGAGACAAATTCTTGTAATCAACCTACAAGACTAACACATTTAATAAAAACATTCAAGAATGCACCTGACATACAAGGATGTAGTCAAGCGACATATAATCAACATGAAAACGACATATACCCATATGAAACTAGTCATATAACTCCGACGATGCATCCCACAAAATCACATCAAGTTCTTCATGACAACCCTACTACAACCATGATCAACGTGATGCAATGAAAAAATCACATGGAATGCAACTGTAAGAGACATACATGCAGCTGACATGCATGCACAACTGAGCACCTTCACCCAAGGAGAACACAACCACGCTTTGATACCAATTTATAACAACCCCTCCTCCCAGGTCCACCCAAGCAACCTACAAGCCGAGATAAATATGCGACGAGAGAGGCTACTATAAGGGATTCGACTTCCTTGGCAACCTTAACAAAATGAAACTAACACAACATATCAACAAACTCATCCACATGAGAAAAAACACCCTCAGGAGACATGTCAACCACCCAGACATCATGTTCCTGAGTCCCACTAGTGATTTCAGCCTTTTAACCCTTGGTCACTCTCATGCTATAGGCACGAAAACTCCTAACCACCCAAACTCCCTCTCATAGGCCTATGTGTCAATGACTATGGACTTTTCTCAGTAGACATGTGCTATTGACCCTAATATTTGAGCCACTTTTGTAGCCCGGAACCTATACCCATAACTTTCTACAACCTTCAAAATCCATCAAAGACATGATAACAATGATGATAAATAAAAAATAAACCTCATGACTAGGCCTGAGCATCCCCAAATCGGATTGACATTCTCCCAAACACTTGGCATCAATGCAACCTATAGGTCTAGGAAACAAGACAAAGCATAAATGACTAAAAAGACTTATCAAACAAGGCCAGGAGGATCACCTCCTTCTCCATGGAACTATTGTATCCTCAATTAGGTCTTGGAGCTTTCCATTCAAAAATTACAAGGAAATACGTGAAATAACCATGACATCAACCAGTCATTTAACTAGGCTTATAACCAACATAAAGCATATAAATATGAAAGATATGACAACCGTTAAATCCACACATAAACTAGTGAAAAATTAAGAGAGCTTATCTTTTATTAATCATACGAAAATTCGACCAGGTTCGGGACTTCTAAGTACCACCCGACCATAGACATGGCTAAACCAAATATCTCTTTCAGCCAATCACCCCCATGCCATATTCCAAGTGTGAACGTAGGATCTCATAGAAAAACCAATCCTAGAACAACCAAGGGAATCCACAGGTTAAACCACTTCCACCCTCACCAAACCATGATCACACCAAAACTGGGACTCTGATCACAACCCAACCAAACTTGGAATTCCATCTGGAATCCATCATTTTCCTTGAGGAATTTTTTGTCTCTTTGTCTCTCAAGATTTACCGTAGTCCAATCTCGGATCACTAGGCCCCTAAACCGAGACCAGTCTCTCAGGCTTTACCACAATCCAAACCCCTATCACTAGGCCCTAAACTGAGACTTCACCCTCAGGCTTTACCATGTATCCTGACAAAAATAGGAAAGGGATTCCTAGGCCTTTGGGGATGAACCTTGAGATCACCTTTGCCCTGGATTTTGAAATCTATCTAGAAAACCAAAACTGAAAACCAAGATAAACATACAAACATACCATGGAATCTGGAAAAAGGCAAGGCTAGGCTAAAAACCATTGTCATAACCCAAGAAAACAATGCCACCGACAACAAGAGAACCATACACCAACATGCAAAGGCATGCATGTCCAAACTAGCGAGGAAATCACACATGTAAAAGGCTACCTACAGGTATTCTTGCTGAAGCTGCTTGATCCTGGTTTCTTTCCTTTCCCTTTGCTTGCTTTTCCTTCCTTGATTCAAAGGTAGAGTGCTCCAAGAAAACTCTAAGTGAACAAGTGTGACAAAGAGAATAATGAGAGAGCTCCAAACATGAACTAAAAAAAGGTTACCAACTGATCCTCATAATCCTTTTTTTTAATTAGGCCTCTATTTTCTTCATTTTCCATTTTTTTCCTTCAATTTCCTCCTCACATGAAACCTATGAAGTTTTACCTTACTTTTCTCCTATTTTCATTTATTTTCATAAATAGATATGCCAAAAATGCCTTCTTATCGTTTATTGCCTTTGCCTTTTCCTTTGCCAATTTCCTCAGCTCGGAATAAGTGTCCCTCAACCATGGTCTTATTTTTCCTTTATTAACTCTTATTACATGAAATTTTCTAGGGATGTTACAATATATCAGATGAGTACTCTCCTGACATAGGAGACACTCTGAGAATTTTAAAGGAAAAAATCATAATTTGTAAAGCAGATACTGACATAATCATTTTGTTACAAGAAGGACTTGCTAAGGAACATGAGAAATAAGAAGAGGTCAATGTAGTTATCCTTTACGGTTTGTTAGAGTTGTAGAGACATTGAAAACCACGTATTAATTCTGGACAAGAGAACGAAACTAATGGGAAATATGGTATGAGGTCTCATGGTGGGCACATATCGAATAGAGATGACACAGTCATAGATGGACAATTATTAGATACACTTGATAGGAGATGCAATGGATATGGGTTCTACTCTAGTTCTAGCTTAGACATGTATCATGGTCATCGTCACTATAATCCTTACAAGAGGAGTGGCAGGGGATATTTATCAGATGAGTTTAAGAAATCTAAGACACCTAAATTCGATGGAGAGCTAAAGAAACCAGAGGATACATAGGCATGGTTACTTGGGATGAAGAGGTTCTTTGAGCCGCATGACTACATGGAGAACTTGAAGGCAATAATAGTTATTTTTATCCTCAAAGGGAAAGAATACATTTGTTGGTTAGATATGAAGCATGTTAGAGATATTAGGACAAAGGAATTGACTTGGCATGAATTTAAGGGACATTTCAGGAAGTACTTGTCAAAGAGGTATTATGACGGTAAGGCCAAGGATTTCTATGAGCTGAAAATGATATCAATGAGAGTTGAGGAGTACACAACTAAGTTCCTAAAGTTTTTGAGGTATGTGTCATATGTTAAGGATGAGAATACCAATATTCATATATTTATCAATGGATTTCCTTTAGCATTTAAGGATCATATTGAGTATGACAAGCCTCAGTCGGTGGAAGAAGACATTAGGAAGTTGAAGCGCTATTATAAGCAATCAAAGCATAAGATTGAATCTAAGCAAGGCTGGAAATGTAATGATAGGACTAAAGTTAAATGGCCATCGAAGTGACAAAGGCCTCAAGGTGTAGGCAAGAAAGAAAATGTTGCTCCTTACAAGAAGTTTAATATAGTAGATATGGGACATGGGTCACATATTGGAGAGCAGCAGAATAGAGGCGACGCTAGGAGATAGTTGTAGTGTTGGATATGTGGTAAGGATCATCTCAATAATGATTTTTTGTTATATCAGGGTGGTAGGCCTCAGATCTACAATTCTTAGGAGATGCATACAACTGGGAATGTTGGACAGGGAATTCCTTGGATCTATGCAAAATTTGATAATATGCAAGCAGATCACCAAACATCCATTATTGAGATGGAAGGTAAGATCTATGATTGGGTTATTTCTATTTTGATTGACCCTGGATTTAATTAGTGTTATGTTAACCCTAACTTGGTGGATAGGTGTGGCTTGAGAAAAAAAAATGCATGCAAAGTCTTCGTTGGTGTTGGCTACAATTACTAAGAAAAGAGTTCATCATTGGGTAAGATATTATGCATTCGAGCTAAATGGTATGCCTACTTTAGCACATCTAAATGTGCTTCCATTGGGATCATACAGTATGCTTCTAGGTATGGAATGTTATATCTTCATAGCACTAAGGTCGAATTTTATGAGAAGGCTATTGACTATTTGGATGATGATGGACAAAAGAGAATATTGTAGGTTAAGAATAAACCTACGTCGGTGAGAATGGTTACAACTATGCAAGAAAACCGTAGTTGCAAGAAAGGGTGTGTATTGTTTGAACTGTATGTTTCCAGTGATAAAGGTAAGGATATAGATGATGCAGAAGCCTTGAATAGGTATCTAGTTTTGAAGTAGTTTCAAGATGTATTTCTAGTAGATATTTCAGAGTTTCCTCCTCACATGGAAGTGGAATTTTCTATTAAGTTGGTACCATGGGTAGAACCAACATTGAAGGAACCTTATAGGATGAGCACTCCAAATCTAGTGGAATTGAAGTTCCAATTGAAGGAATTCCTTGACAAGGGATAAATTAGGCCAAGTGTATCATTGTGGGGTGCACCATTATTGTTTTTCAAGAAGAAAAATGGTACTCTAAGGTTGTGCATTGATTGCAAACAATTGAACACAATGACAATCAAGAATTGGTACCCTTTGTCAATGATTGATGACTTGTTTGACCAGTTGAAGTGATCAATAGTGTTCTTGAATATTGATTTGAGATCATGATATCATTAGGTATGTGTCAAGGAAGAGGAAATCTACAAGGCTCCTTTTTAGAGTAGTTATGGGCATTATGAGTTTGTTGGGTTTCCTTTTTGTTTGACTAATTCTCCAACTACTTTCATGTTTTGATGAATAGTGTGTTACATCATTATCTAGACAAGTTTGTTATTGTATCCACTGCACAGGGGCTTCATTGGGGGAGAAATATCATACCACGTGCATTCATAATCAAATAATATATTAAGCATATACTAGATGGTAAAGGGTTTTTATATTGAAAGGTATAAACAATGGAGTTGAAAGTTAATGAAAAAATATAAAGGGGTATAAAAAATGTTAACGAAAAAATAGATAGCTACAATATATAATGAGAATAGGGGCTTTATAAATTGAGAAGGTGTATTGGGTTTGTATTGGTAGGGGTTAAATAATGCGATTTTTAGTGGTATTTTCCAATATGTAATCAAATTAGGGGTATTTCTTAGTATGCGATGAACACACACCATATGTCAGAGGTTTATTGAGTGAAACCCTCGTGATTCATTAATTACGTATTGATATGTTTTAAGAATGAGGAAGAGCATATCAATCATTTAGCAACAATATTGAGGTTTCTAAGAGAGCATCAATTGTATGCCAAGCTTAGTACATGCATTTTATTTTAGACAAAGTTACACTACTTGGAACATGTTATTTCCAAGGAAGGAATAACAGTGGGTCTAGAAAATATTAGAGCTATCATGGAATGGGCAACTGCTAAGAATGTGGATGAGGTCAGATCATTCATGGGGTTAGTAAGTTACTACAAGGGGTTCATCGGGAACTTCTCATGGATTTCTTATATTATTACATATTTTTAGAGGAAAGGAAATAAATTTGAATGGATAAAAGAATGTGCAGCTAGTTTTGAGCAGTTGAAACAATTTCTTACACATGATCTAGTTCTAAATATTTTAGATACAAATAAATACTTTGTGGTTTGTACATGTTCTTGAACTTGCTAGAGTATTGATGTAAGAGGGACATGTATTATTCTATGAGTCAGGAAATTGAATGAGAACCAACAAAAATATGTGAGTTGATAACGATCATTCATGCAATGAAGATGTTGAGACATTATGTTCTTGGTAGGAGGTTTTTGTTGATGAGTGATCACAGTGGGTTGAGATACTTGTTTGAGAAACTTAATCTAAATGCTAGGAAAGCTATATGGTTAGCCATGCTCAATGAGTTTGACTTCGATATTAGGTACATAAATGGTATGGAGAAGATGATAATGCTCTTAACATAAGGGTACAAGTAAATCACATAGAAACTATGGGTTCATACGGAACATATTTACATGATCATATCTTATAGGTAGGACAACGTGATGATAAGTACAGGGAGCTTAAGCATAGGTTACAGTAGTAGAATACATTTGAATAGGATGTGGATTATTGTCTCATGGAAAATGGCTTGGTGATATTTAGGGATAAGATCTATGTGTCAGACAACAACAATCCCATAATATTGTCTTGAGGGAATTCAATGTCAAGCCATATTTAGGTCATACGGGATATCAAAATACTCTAATAATTGTGAAGAAATTGTACTACTAGCTGAATCTGAAGAAAGAAGTAGCTGAGTTCATCACTAGGAATTTGGATTTTAAATAAGTAAAAGCAGAGTGCAAGCATCCAGGTGGTCTATTACATCCAATTCCAATTTTGGAATGGAAATGAGAGGTCATTTCCATGGATTTCATCACAGGGTTTGCAGAGGACATCTGAATAGCATGATTCCATCATGGTTGTGGTTGACAAGTTGACAAATGTAGCTCACTTCATAATGATTAAGTATACTTATTCAACTAGTGAGGTAGCTTAAGTATTCAGTAGAGAGATAGTGAGATTACACGATATTCCTAAGAAGATTGTATTTGACAGAGATGCCAAGTTCACTTTCATATTTTGGAAGGCGTTATTTACAGGTCTTGGTACAAATTTGGCCTTCAGTACAACTTACCATTCATAGGTATATGGATATATAGAGGGTCAAAAGGATTGTGGAGGACATGTTGAGAATGTATGTTATGAACCAACAGAGGAGGTTAGTGGAGTATCTTCAACTTGCTGAGTTTGCTTACAATAATGGGCATCGGGAGTCACTAATGATGAGTCTATTTGAGGCACTTTATGGGTGAAGTTGTAATACTCCCATCATTTGGAGTGATCTGGCGAACAAGGTATTGATCAGGCCAGACATCTTGGCGGAGATGGAACATGAAATGTAGGCTATAAATAAGAATATAAAGGAAATATAGGACAAGCATAAGATTTATGTAGATTAACATAATGTGTTTAAGGAATTTCAGGTTGGGGAGCATGTGTACTTGTGCATCAAGCCCAAGAAGTGCTCCTTGATGGTTGGATCAAGTGATAAGTTGGCACCCCAGTATTGCAGGCCTTTTGTGATATTTGAAAGGATTGGACCAATGGCCTACAAACTTGAACAACCTACGAGAGTGAAAGTCCATGAAGTTTTCCATGTTTCATTACTTAAAAGATATGTGAAGTATGCTAATAATGTGATTCATTGGTTTGTATTATAGGTGGATTCAAAAGGAGAATTCCATCTAGAACCTTACTGCATATTGCATCGAAAATAATTCATGCTCTGGAACCAAGCAATTAGTCAATTTAAAATGTAGTGGAAGCACATTGGGCCCGATGAAGCTCAATGGGAGATGGTTGATCAAATGTGGGCTATGTATCCTTCATTATTTTCCGGTTGACGCCAAGGAGTTTGGGTACATGTACATGTTTATGTATGGGTTTTATTTTGAATATCGAAATGTGTTGTGTTATAAAGCTCTAATAAGTGATATGGTTGGTATGTTATCATGTTTTCCATGTTGGTTTTTCTTTTCAACAAGTTTTTTGTTGTAAATACTCCATCCAGCCAAGTTATAATGCTCCATAGGAGGTATTTTTTTGTTTTCAATGGTTTTATTTGTCATAGGTGTTATATAACACTGAGTATAATGTTCCCCTAAGGGGGATGGGTCTATAACATACCCAGTTTAAAAGTTATGTAATAAAGTTAATAAAGGAAAAATAAGACCAAGGTCATGGGACACGTATTCCAAGATGAATGTTGAGCAAAACATCCTAGTGGGTGTTCATTTTTGTTTATTATTGCTAAATAAATGGACAAAGGCATTGGAAAAGGATTTGAAAAGGAAAAAAGGAATTAATTGGTATTTTATTGATGAAAAAAAAGGGAAATAGGAGAAAATGGAGATGAAAGGTCATATGTTTGCATGAGAGAGAAATTGAAGGAAAAATAGAGGAAATTGGAGAAAATAGAGCCCTCAATAATAAAAATGCCTATGAGGATCAGTTCATAGCTTTCGCTGGTTAATATTTTATCAGTTTTAGCTTGGATCTCTGTTTATTCTCTCATACTCTTACATACATAGAGATTTCTTAGAGAAGAAAGGTAAAGGAAGGAAAACGAAGCAAAGGAAATCAAAAGGAAAAGGAGCAAAATTTGGATCATGTAACCTTAGTAAGAATACTTGTAGGTAACAGGTTGCATGTCTGAATTCCTAGCTGGCTTGACAATGCATGATACATGCATGTGTGTATTTGGTTCATTTTTATCATGGGCATGGGTTTTTCCACGTGTAACAGTGGTTTCAGCCTTGCCTTTCCATTTCCAGATAGTCATGGAGTGATGGGGTTCTTTTATTAAGTTTCTACTATGGGTACTGTTGAGGGACCTGGTTAGAGAAAGAGGGGTCCAACTCAGGGTTTAGCCACATGGGATGGTTTCTCAACCCCTGAGAGTCTTGTAGCCCTTGTAGGATGTTGTGAGAGGCCATATTGTCATCAATAGTTAGCCCCACTTCCTTAATGGGACCTAGGAGCTCAGGTCATGTCATAGTAGCCATCAAATCATGTTTACCCAAGAAGGTCAGTGCAAGAGGGTAAATGTGAGAGGGGTGGTTACAAAAAAGGAAATGAGTATAAAGAAAACATTAATACTACTACAAGGAAAAATATTAATTGAAATAAAGATATCTTAATAACAAGAAGGGATGCTCCATTTCAACCTCTTTGATTTTATTCCTTATCTCTCAAAAATTGATGGGTATCTACCATAAGGTTTGAAGATAAAAATTCCGTTTCGTGAAGAGGAAGAAAAAAATAGCCATAAAATATCCCAATCAACTAGTGGTGTCAAGGAAAGAGCACTTTAGTGTCTTAAGATGAGCCAAGATGAAGCAATGGAGAGAGGTAAAGAAAATTGAAATAAAGTAAATGTGCATAAAAAAATGTAAAAAAGGTAAATGTATAGAAATTAAAAAAAAACAATAAGAAATCATAAACCATAAAATAAATTATGCTAGTGATAAACCATAAATCATAGACGTAAGGGAATTGCATGAACACAAATGAACACTTGAAATGGAAGTATAAATATTGTAGAAATAAAAACCATAAATATTGGAAGTGAATAAAACAAAAACCATACAATCTATAGGTAGAGGGAATTCAACATGAATTGCATCACCAAAGTAGGCCCAATCCATGAAGCGAGCAATGGGGTGAATCCCTCAAGATAAAAATACTACATTTAGCAAGAATTTTGAACCATAATTATGTATTATTCCCAAATTCAAATTTACAATGTGATTTATGACAATCCTCTAGAGAGGAATTCATATTATACTTGCAAAAAAATACCAACTAAGCCTTTCAATCAATCCCTTGATTAATGAAGGTTGTCCCAAAATATCCTAAAATCTTGCAACATGTTTTATAGGATTACTTCAGTCTTATAGAGAATCTTGAGGGACTTAATCCCATAAAAGTCACAAAGTCTTCAAGTTTATCTTTCTAGTAATGAATGAGAGAGATTAATATTGTCCCTCTGATTTTATTCCCTATACTTAGAATTTGGGGAACATTAGTCTTTATACATAACATATGTAATAACAAAAACCATAAATCACTTTTATGTAAAACATATGTCACATTTCAACTTGAATTCAGTTAAATTATGTATACCTAGATAAACATAAGTCATATTTGACATAAAACGGATGAATTTTTTATGAATATTATTTTTGATGGGAAATAATGTATTGAATGTGGATGTAGAATGGAGCACAAACATAGAAAATTTGGAGGCTTATGAGTATATTGTTATGAAATATTATTTTCACTATGGCTCTGGTCCCTTTTGTTGAAATCCAATTGAAATCTAACACATAAGTTTTTGTAGTACCAATTCATCAATGGCATTATCTTTTGAAGAAACTATGATGGTGTTTTTCTATGATGTTTTAAAAAAATGATGCTAAAAAATATTGAGATATCCTCAACATGGGTAGGTCATTTGTGGTCAACCTATTGAGGAGACCATATACCATAATATCTTATAATGTGCTTGTAAATATAAATTTTTTCCAAATGAGTGTCAGGAAGGAGTTAAAGCATGTGTCCCACTACAACTAGTTGCAACCCATAGACAATTTAATTGTGGTAATTGAATAAAATTAGATAGATCAATATTAATTTTTAAAAGAATCACGAATACATCTAACTACAACTGCTTTACAAGGTGGGCATACATAATTCCTCTAAACCGAGTGAATGTAACAAATGTTTTATAATTTCTAGAAAGAATTCATCACTATATTGGTGTCGAATCTATAATTGTTTGTGACAATGCTTCATATTTTTCTTCCTTACAACTGAATGAACTTGCATTGGATAATGTAATTATTTTGAGATACAGTAGTTGAGGATCATAAACTAGCCCAATGCATTTCCTAATTCCTTTGAAACTTGTTTAGTAAAAATAGTGGTCTCACATAGAACAGTAAGCATGTATAAATAGAAAGGACATGCTTACAACCACTATCTTAATGCAAGAATTAACCTACATCCCTACATTTACAATACATTTTATATTTTTCTATATTAACATCATCATTATAATGTGCCATATGAAGATTGTCTCCATTACATATTCATTCATCTCATCATTCCCTCTGTACATTCCCAAAAAATATTCATATTATGAGCTCATAGTTCTGTGGAAACACATCATGAATGATGACATTTCACTTGATCCTATTAACTTTCCTGGGCATGTTATAGGTGAGCCTAGATTGACCAATGACCAAGACCCTTAATGGTACCACTTAGTTATTATGGTAATGGAAAACACCATACCTATTCTAATTAGTATTGTTTTCATAGAAACCTTTACTACATATGAAGTACATGACTAAAACCTTCACTAAATGACATATTAAACCACGGTGCATCACCATATTCTCAATTTTATTGCATATTTATGTTTGCAAACTTAAGTTCCTTATTGAATCACTAATATATATCGTTTCATGATCAATTCCATAACTGATCCGAATCGGATCCATCAAAGATTGGCAAAGGACCATGATTGTATCAGGTCGTGACGAATCTCTAAAAATTCCAAAAATAGTGATTAAAAACACCCTGAACCAGTGGCAATGGTAGTCGTCGTGGAATGATGAGGACCTCGGTCAAAGCTTGTTGACCGAGGCCCATGGAGACTGTGCAGGAAGTCAAAGTAGCCTCTGGGAGCCCTGTATCAGGAAAACGAGGTGATTTTTGATGCATGATTAGTGCATCGCTGGGCAAACATGGCCGAAATGGGGGAAGCCTGAGCACTTGGATGCATGGAAAACTGGAGAACTGTGGGTAGGAAAGGCAAAAGAGCACTAATCGTACAAGGTGGGACCCGTGCTCTGAAAACCAGCGGTATTGATCAGGGCACCCTTAAACGGTAAGCGGTTTTGGAGAAAGTGGAGTGATCCCACTCAATGATTGACGCATGGTGGTGGAGGTGAGAGAAAACCATCATTTATCGCGCATTATTTATCAAGTAGGTCAACCGCACGAGACGTGCAAACGATGTTGGATTTGGGGGACCCAGATCGGACGGCTAAAATTGCGCCCAATGCAGGAAGTAGAATCGACGAAGGATTAAGCCGCGTTTGTAAATATTTGAGTTCCTTTTGACCGCCACAGTGGAGGAATAATGCATCCATGACGTAACTAAAGAAATGAACCGATGAGCCGGTTGGCGCTGTTCAGATGGGGACATGTGGCCACACCCTGAGCGTTCATGCTGACGCTAAACAGGGAACTCGAAGCACAGCTGCAAAAGGTGAATCGATAGAGGCAGAAGAGGAACCCAGCGTGCATGGGCTCGAATGGCTAAAAGCCATGAACAACAAAACAGAATACACAGTGTCGAACAGTTGAACACTGAGAGACAAAAACCAGAGAAGAAGGCAGTAAAGCAACAAAGCAAAAGAGACAGAGGTACGAGCTGACCAGTGGTAGCATCGAGCACCAGAGCTTGAGAGATTCAAGCCATCCCATAGAGGAATCTATCCAGACTGAGCATCATATTTGGCTCTATCCATTGTAGACCCGAAGGTCACAGAGCTGGTAGGAGGAAGAAGAGTCTGTGTACTCCAATGGCTTGGGGAATCCAAGAACCACCCTGCCAAGCAAAACCTACTTCAGGAGGACTCACATTGAGTCCCTATATTTTAATTCTCTGCTCAAAGACCCAATAAAACAAGGCCACCATTGAAAGCTAGACTGGAGACGTAGCCCTGGAGAATAGGGTGAACTCCTTATTAAAATTGCTTGTGTCTTTGTGGTTGGTTACTGTATTTCTCTGTTGTCTTTCCATTTAAATATATGTGTATTGGCAATCTGATCAATCCATTTCTTAAATAATACAGAACCCACACTGGCACATGAGTCTATAATACCTTTTTGTTTAATAAATCTTTAACTGATGTCACTCATAGGGTGATTAAACGATCAAGTGGTATTAGAGCTCTAGGTTGTAAGGTTAGACATGCTTGTGTTGGTTTAACCGTGAATGCTCACTAGATCAAAGCTCAAATTAGGAGAAGGAGAGTTGGTGGAAACTAATCCTGAAATTGGGAGAGTCTATCCGCGGAAGACAATGTTAGAGGAAGGTTCTATGGGGCCAGACCCTCAATTCATAGAAAGTTTCCTAGCTATAAAGTCTATGGTAGAAGAAATGTATAGGGACTTTAGAAAGCATAAGGATGAAGATTCATTAGGTTCTAAACAAGATAAAGAAAAAGATGAGTCTCATTCCCATGACCACTCAAAAGGAAAGGGGAAAGAGGAAATATTTCTCACACCTCCTAATAGCCCTGTACATAATGATGGAGAGCTAAATGCTGAAAAGTTGGCCAATTGGATTAGACAAATTGATGTATATTGTAGGGTACAAGCCATAGACTCAGACAAGAGTAAGATTCAGCTAGCAAGTCTACGCCTAGGGGGCACTGCCTTGGTTTGGTGGGAAGGCAGAACCCAAGCTAATATGAAGAAGCATGGTAAGACCATCTCCATCTGGAGTGAATTTGTTGTTGCAATCAAAAAACAGTTCTATCCATTGGCCTACATGCAACAATCCATGATGAGTGGGAAAACTCTTCGACAGTTGAAAGGGAAAAGTGTACAAGGGTATACTCAAGAGTTCAGAAAGAGAGCATTGATGTTGGGTATCTCTTTAGAATCACCAGAAACTGTTTTGAAGTACATCGGTGGTCTACACAGCTACATGAGGCATACCATCCTCATGTTTAATCCCACTAGTATAGATGACGTATCAGTACAAGCTATTCATCTAGAAGCTAGAGGAAAGAATGGAAATCTAGAAGTTGGGGGACCATCCCAACCCACTGTAAGCAAGAGCAAGGAGAAAAGAAAGAAGAAGTGGAAAGCAAGGAAGGCTAACACTGCACAGAAAAGAAAAGATTCATGTACTCACTATAAAAAGGATGGGCACGATGATGAGTACTGTTGGATTCTGCATCCAGAGTTGAGACCTAAGAAGTTTGAGGGCAAGAAGAAGAAGACTGTTGCAGCGATTCAGAAAGATTTGGGGTCAGACTCAGGAGATGAAACAATCATTGCAGCCACATGTATAAAAGGTAAGAATTCTGAAGCATCTACTAGTAATTTTGCTCAATCTATTATTGATGAAGAACATGAGAGAAAAAGGCATGAGCTTTTCCATATTCGAGTTGTTTCCAAGAATCAAAAGATTGATACTTTGTTTGATAGTGGCTCACAAGTGAATCTAATTTCTGAAGCAATTGTAAAGAAATTGGGATTAACAACTACACCTCATAAGAAACCATACCATTAGGATGGTTGAATGATAAAGCACAACTACAAGTGACTAGATAGTGCAAACTCAAGTTTTCTTTTGGGTCAGCATTTGTAGATGAGGTTGAGTTAGATGTAATTCCTTTGGATATATGTGGAATT
>APFE031699560.1:80298-166785 GCA_000404065.3 Pinus taeda | reverse complement strand
ACTACGAAATCGATCAATTTCAGAGTATCTCATCAAGTGGAAGAACTTACCCGCTGAAGATTCCACATGGGAGGACAAGAATTTTATACAAGAAGCATCAAGAACTACTCAAGCATTGAGGACAACACTTTTTGAAGGAGAGGGGCATGTTAGGCCCCTATACTACTAGTGTAACCCCTTATTGTTATTAGTACAACCCTATTATTATATTTCTATACCCATGTAGTGCCCATATTGTTACTATTGTGCCCCATAGAAGCCCACTATTGTTATATTGTGCCCTTACATTATTATTGTTATGTCGGCTCTGATTATGTTATGACCCCTTAGACTCCTATATATAGAAAGGAGGTCTTTTCATTTGTATCATCAGAGAATTGTTCATTTATGTAATGTAAAGGAGGTTTCCCCCTCGAAGAGGCTGAATTCTAAGGTGTTGATCTATCTTTTCTATCTTTTCTTGAGCTGGTTTCATAAGGCAATGAAAAACAAGTTCAAGAAAGCAAAACGAAGTCTTTCAAAAAGTTTTCTTCAAATCAACAACAAAAAAGTCTTTTCAAAAATGCTCTCAACAAAACTTAAACTTTGCAATTGAAAAAATAAGAAACAAAAACTTTTGCAAGTTGACACCATACAATGGATGAAAACTCAACAAAAATAAATGTGTTTAAAGATGCTCTTTAACAATCGAAAGTAGCAATGAAAGCTTTGGCAACAAAGACCAAAAAAGATCAAAAAGAAAATTTCAAGAAAGTATCAATCAACAACTTTCATGAAACAAAGAACTGGATGGTCACAAAAAGCGTTTTGTCAAGCAAACAAAAAGTCACCAAAAGCAAAATTCAACATGAATATTACCTATGGGTTTACCGTTATTATTATGTTTTTAATAATATAAATGTAATAAAATTTATTTTATTACGTGAACTCGAGAAATGTACTGAGACTTTAGAAAGCAAAAGGTGGAAGATTCATCAGGCTCTAAGCAAGAGAAAGAAGAAGATAAGTCTCACTTCCATGACCACTCCAAAGGAAAGGGGAAAGAGGAAAGCTCTCTCACACCTCCTAATAGCCTTGTGCATAATAAGAAAGCATCTTTGATTAAGCTAGATGTTAAATTTGATTTGCCTATATATGATGGAGAGCTAAATGCTGAAAAGTTGGACAATTGGATTAGACAAATTGATGTGTATTGCAAGGTACAGAACATAGACTCGGACAAGAGTAAGATTCAGCTAGCAAGCTTACGCCTAGGAGGCACCGCCTTGGTTTGGTGGGAAGGCAGAACCCAAGCTGATATGAAGAAGCATGGTAAGACCATCTCTATCTGGAGCGAATTTGTTGCTGCGATCAAAAAGCAGTTCTATCCATTGGCCTACACGCAACAAGCCATGATGAGTTGGCAAACTCTTCAGCAGTTGAAAGGGCAAAGTGTGCAAGGGTATACTCAAGAGTTCAGAAAGAGAGCATTGATGCTGGGTATCTCATTAGATTCACCAGAAACTCTTTTGAAGTACATTGGTGGTCTACATAACTACATGAGGCATACCATCCTCATGTTTAATCCCACTAGTATAGATGAGGTATCTGTACAAGCTACTCATCTAGAAGCTAGAGGAAAGAATGGAAATCCAGAAGTTGGGGGACCATCCCAACCCACTGTAAGCAAAAGAAAGGAAAAAAGAAAGCAGAAGTGGAAATCAAGGAAGGCTAACACTCCACAGAAAAGAAACGTTTCATGCACTCACTCTAAAAAGGATGGGCATGATGATGAGCACTAATTGATTCTGCATCCAGAGCTGAGACCTAAGAAGTCTGAGGGCAAGAAGAAGAAGACTGTTGCAACTATTCAGAAGGATATGGGGGTTAGACTTGGGAGATGAAACAATCATTGTAGCCACAGGTATAAAAGGTAAGAATTTTGAAGCATCTACTAGTAATTCTGCTCAATCTATTATTGATGAAGAACATGAGAAAAAAGGCATGAGTTTTCCATATTTGAGTTGTTTCCAAAAGTCAAAAGATTGATACTTTGTTTGATAGTGGCTCACAAGTAAATCTAATTTCTGAAGCAATTGTAAAGAAATTGGGATTAGTAACTACACCTCATAAGAAACCATACCCATTAGGATGGTTGAATGATAAAGCACAAATACAAGTGACTAGATAGTGCAAACTCAAGTTTTCTTTTGGGTCAGCCTTTGTAGATGAGGTTGAGTTAGATGTAATTCCTTTGGATATTTGTGGAATTGTTTTAGGAAGTCCTTACTTGTATGATAGAAAGGCTATTTTCTATAGAGCTGAGAACAAGTATCTACTTGTTAAAGGTGGAATCAAATACTTTGTAAGAGCTCATAAGCTCAAGAATAATTATACTCTCATAAACTTAGGAGAGTTGAAAAGAATGATAAATTCATGCAAACAGTTCCTACTGATGGTTGTAAAGGAAAAGAAACCTGATAAAACCAATGTATTTGAGGGTTGTAATGCTGATCAGCAAGCTGATATAGAAAATATTGTTTCAGAATATGATGTCTTGTTCCAAGAACCTAGAGGTATGCCACCCAAAAAATGGAATAGTACATGATATTATTTTGTAGCAAGATGTTCCATTGCCTAACATTGGGATGTATAGGTTGTCTGCTTTAGAGAATGCTGAAACCAAGAAGCAGGTGCAGGAGTTTCTCCAGAAAGGGTTCATCAGGCCTAGCACATCATGATGTGGGTCACCAATCGTTTTGGTGAGAAAGAAAGATGGATCATGGAGCATGTGCATTGACTACCGAGCACTGAATAAGATAACAATAAAAAAATGTTATCCCCTTCCTCGCATAGATAATCTTTTAGATCAATTAAAGGAAGTTGTTTATTTCAGCAAGCTGAATTTGGACAGTGGATACCATCAGGTCAGTGTTGCAGAGCAAGATGCATGGAAGTCTGCTTTCAAAACAAAGCAGGGATTGTATGATTGGTTGGTTATGTCTTTTGGCCTAACTAATTCCCCTGCTACTTTCATGAGATTAATGAATGATGTACTCAGACCTTTTCTTGATGATTTTGTTATTGTGTATTTGGATGGCATTCTGATTTTTAGTAAAATGTGGGAAGAAAATTTAAGGCATGTTAAGCAGACATTAGATGTTTTGAAAAGAGAAAAACTTTGTGTTAAACTTTCCAAATGTGAATTTGGCAAAACCTCTCTAAATTATTTGGGTCACATAGTAGGGGGAGGTGAATTGAAAATAGATCCCTCTAAAGTGGCAGTCGTTGTAAACTGGCCTAAACCCAAGTTTGCTACAGAAGTGAGAAGCTTCTTAGGAGCAGCACAATATTGGAGGAAGTTCATTTGAAACGTTTCCTCAATTGCAGCTCCATTACATGCCTTCAAAGGATTGAACAAGGTGTTTCAGTGGGGAGGCAAATAGCAGAAAGCCTTCGTCACCTTGAAAGAAAAGATTAGTACAGCACCGGTACTAGCACTGCCAGATCTACAAAGACCTTTCGAGATCCAAACTGATGCCAATGACTATGCCATGGGAGAAATATTGACACAGCATGGTAAACCCATATGTTATCATTCTGAGAATTTTAATCCCGCAGTAGTTAAATATCCTACATATGATAAAGAATTGTATGCATTAGTTCAGAGTGTGAAAAAGTGGAAACATTAGTTAATGGGAAAAGAAATAGTAATACATATTGATCATCAACCACTTCAATACCTACACTCCCAAACTAAGTTGCAGCAATCAAGACATTATAGATGGATGGGTTTTCTACTACAGTTTCATTTAGTCATCAGATATAAAAAGGGCATATATAACAAGGTTGCAGGCATGTTATCTAGACGCATTATAAATGCATCTACCATACTTAAGCATAATTCTGTGCTACATGAAAGCTACATAGAACAGTATGATAAGGAGATGGACTTTAAAGATGTATATGCAACTTTGAGTCAAGGCAAAAGAATAGAAGAATTGGACTATCACATGAATGACCGACTCTTATATCATTGTCGGAAGCTCTACATTCCACAAAATGAGAGAGTAAAGATAATTAGGGAAGCACACACTTCTCTAATATCAGGTCACTTTGGCGTAAGTAAAATAGTTGCACAGCTGCAAAGGTTCTGCTGTTGGCCAAGAATGAGTGAGACAGTTTCTAGATATGTAAAAGGATGTGCTATGTGTGCTAGGAGCAAGCCCAACAACAGAAAACTAGGCTTGTACACTCCATTGCCGGTTCTTTCTCACCCTTGGGAAAGCATTGCCATGGATTTTGTTGGAGGATTTCCTAAATCTAGGAAAGGTCATGATTATCTATATGTTGTTGTGGATAGGTTCAACAAAATGTGTATTTTGATACCCTGTAGTAAACTGACTATAGCTGAACAAACTGCAATATTGTTCTTTGAACATGTATGGGTTCATTTCGGATTACCCACTTCTATTGTATCTGATCGAGACACCTAATTCGTGGGGGAGTTTTGGTCAAGTGTGTGGGAACTAGTGGACACTAAGTTAAAGAAAAGCACAGCTTTTCATCCAAAAACAAATCGCCAAACAAAAGTAGTTAACAGGACGGTGATCCAGTTACTGAGAGGTTATTACAGCAAAGGCCCTAAGCTTTGGGATGAACACTTGTGTTATCTGCAGCATGCTTACAATAGAGCCAGACACTTTTCTACACAGAGATCTCCTTTGAAGACCTGTTTTGGTTTCATACCAAGGTCTTCTTTGGATTTTGTCTTTGGTAAATATACCATGGTTGATAGACACAGTGATGTGGATAAGCCAACTAGGTTCACTGAGTAGATCTAGGAGATCCACCAGGCAGTACAGGAATAGCTGGAAAAGAGCCAAGCCAAGTACAAGGCTAGGCATGATAAACATCGGATGGAGCATAGTTTTCATGTTGGAGACCAAGTTTGTCTATATATTAGCAAGGACCGGATGCAAGGTGAAGGTAAAAAGCTAAAACCTATCAGGTATGGACCCTTTAGGATACTTGAGAAGATTTGTGAAAATTCTTTTCTCCTTGATCTACCAACTTACATGTATATCTACTCAGTCGTAAATGCATATTGCTTGAGGTTGTTTGAACCTTCGATGATTGAGGACCTTGAAGAGCAGAGTTAATTACCTTCTATTGTTGACTTGCTACCTGAATACCTTAATGAGTTGTAGGAAGACAGAGTGTTGGACAGGAAGGCAAGGACGACGCACAGTGGACAAGTGGAATACCTTAGGATTGGGCTCAAAGGTTTGAAGCTAAGCAGTGCGAAGTAGATTGAAATTGGACAAGTGAGAAAGCAATACCCTCACTTAGTTGATGCTTGAAAACCAACTTTTGGTGGTCCAAAAGCTCTTTTAGTGGGTAGGCCATGATCCGAGTCGGATTCATCAAAGACTCGCAAAGAACCATGACTATGTCAGGGCATGATGAATCTCTAAAAATTCAAAAAACAGTGATCAAAAACACCTTGAACCAGTGGCAATGGTAGCCAGCGTAGAACGATGAGGACCTCGGTTAAAGCACGCTAACCAAGGCCCATGGAGACTGCGCAGGAGGTCAAATTAGCCCCTGGGAGACCTGGATCAAGAAAAGGAGGTGATTTTTGATGCGTGATTAACGCCTAGCGCTAATTGTGCATCGTTGGGCGAACAAGGCCGAAATGGGGGAAGCCCGAGCACTTGGACGCATGGCCAACCGGAGAACCATGGGCGGGAAAGGAAAAAAAGTGCTAATTGTACAAGGAAGGACCCGCACTCTAGAAACTAGCGGTATTGATTGGGACACGCTCAAAAGGTAAGTAGTTTTGGAGAAAGCGGAGCAATCCCACTCAACGATTGACGCGTGGTGATGGAGGTGAGAGAAAACTGCCATTGATCATGTGTTATCCGTTGAGCAGGTCAACTGTGCCCGATGTAGGAAGCAGAATTGGCGAAGGATTAAGCCACGTTTGTAAAGATTTGAGGTTTGTTTGACCGCCACAGTGAAGGAAGAATGCATCCACCACATAACTGAATAAATGAACCGACGAGCAGGCTAGCACTGTTTAGATGGGGACATGTGACCACACCCTGAGCGTTCATGCTGACACCGAATAGGGAACTCCAAGCACAACTGCAGAAGGTGAATCGACAGAGGCGGAAGAGGAACCCAGCGGGCATGGGTTCGAATGACTAAAAGCAATGAACAACAAAATAGAATACACAGTGTGGAACAATTGAACAATAAGAGACAGAAACCATAGAAGAAGGCAGTAAAGTAATAGAGCAGAAGAGACAGAGGGCCGAGCTGACCAGCAACATTGTCGAACACCAGAGATTGATAGATTCAAGCCATCCCATAGAGGAATCTGTCCGAACTGAGAGTTATATTTGGTTCTATCCATTATAGACCCAAAGGTCACAGAGCTGGTAGGAGGAAGAAGAGTTTGTCTACTCCAGTGGCTTGGGGAATCCAAGAACCACCCTGCCAAGCAAAACCTGCTTTAGGAGGACTCACATTGAGTCCCTATATTGTAATTCTCTGCTGAAATAACCAATAAAACAAAGACACCATTGAAAGTTGGACCAGAGACATAGCCCTGGAAAATAGGGTGAACTCCTTATTAAAATTTCTTGTGTCTTTGTGGTTTCTTACTATATTTCTCTGTTGTCTTTCCATTTAAATATCTGTGTATTGGCAATCTGATCGATCCATTGCTTAAATAATACAGAACCCACAACGGCACATGAGTCTGTAATACCTTTTTGTTTAATAAATATTTAACTGATGTCACTCATAGGGTGATTATCAGATCAATAACTAATTAATTTCATGCAATAGAACCCATCCACTAATTGAACCATTTGACCCCGTGGATGCATTTTTCCTCCTCGTACAATAATTTAATCCAACATGAAAGTGTGCTTGAAATAAAATAATAAGCATTTTTTTCATTGAATCATTTCATACAACTACTTAACTCCATCGAATGGAATTTTTCGCTATGTCAAATACATCAATCATCTTCAGAACACTATATTAATATTAATCCCCATCTCATTGACCCTTTAATTTCCTTTGAATATTCTATGAAATTTAATTCTTATACCACGATGATGACTAGCATGTTGAAAAATTTCAAACGATATAACATTTACCTCAATTCAAGTTCCAATTTAGAAGTTATTCCCATTATAAGTTTTGTCCTATTAACATAGGTCATTTCATCACAACGATATCATGTGGTACCCACATGGACTTCTTCCTACACATTTGGAATTTCTACACCATTCATGGACCATGCCATGATACCTACCCTACCTTCCATTATACCGTATGTTCGAGGTGGATCCCATTGGCCCACATCATCTCGATGCCTCAACATCAAGGTTTTTGTCCTTGAGTCCCTCTACTCCAGCCTCAATCTAAGGTTTGAGGTTTGAGATTTAAGATATGATGGTATCATTTCGATACTCATAATTCCAACTTTTTCCCACTCTTTTCCTTCTCATTCATGTTTTCAATGTTTTTGCCTCAACCAAAAAAACTAGTGACATGGACCTTCCAGTGGTGGTTTCAAGTGGGGGGTTAGTGAATCTCAATGACTAATCAGAAATGGAATTCTACCACTAATTGAAATTGTGCCTCCCCTTTTTCTATTAAAATTCAAACATGTTGTCCCCCCTCAGTAGATCTCAATTATCGATCTACAGGTCGCTTCCCACTTTGTTCCTTTGGAAAACTCAATGAAATAGAGACCCTTACAAGGTCCAACCCAAGCCACATCATCCTAGACCATGTAACCAAGCCATGTCACCATGCCATATCACCAATCCATTTCATCAAGCCACATTAGCATGTCATGTCACCTAGCCACATCACTAAAAAATTCCCACATGGCATCCACATGGCCCTTCCCTAGCATTTTTGACATTTCCATTTCAACATCATGTGGGGTCCATAGAGTCCACACACCATGAAAAATGAGCTACTCGATAGTAATATTCATCCCAAGTTAGATCTATGCCTTTGAAAATGTGTTTTCCTACTGCACCCTTGAATCCCTAAATTCCCAAGTTTAAATCTACTTAGGGAGAGATCTACTCCTATATTAATTTGTACCTTCACAAAATTGTTCACCATTTCTAACCCTAGATACAAATTTCCCGAGATAAATCTATACCTACAATAATCGGGTACTTCATAGAAGAGTTGGCTCTTTCCAACCATGGATAGGAATCTACTTAAGAGAAATCTAGGCCTAGAGTAATCAAAGGCTTCAAAAAACCTGTTGATCCTTACGACCCCTAGATCCATAAATTCCTAGATTTTGAAGATGCACAAAAGAAAAAAAGAAGAAGGGATATATTTCGAGGAAAAAAGGGATAACCTAAATGCCAAATTTCCTAGTTTTTAGGGCAGGAGGGCTGAAGTCTTGAACCTTAACTTCTGCTTGATATCCAGGACAAGAAACTGGTGTCTATCAAATTCATTATATTATTTCAAAAATAAAAATGGAAATATCATGAACACAGAGTCCATTATTTTTCAACAGAATTGTGCCAAGGTATTATCCTTGACTAGTTCAACCCTACAACGTCTTATAGGTTTTTTATATTCATTCAAAAGACTGTATATATTAATCTACTAGTGTTAGCTTACAAGCTCTGGTATAAGAATAGGAGGACATGCAACCCCTCTAATAAATAGTGTAAGTCCTCTAAGAAACCATAGTATTATATTTCATAAACATAGTAGATAAGTGAATGAGCTTAAATACATAATTTATCATATCAACCATGAAAAATTATTAGAAAACACAGTCCATGCATCCATTGAATCTATAACATGTAATATAACGTGCCAACCATGAGAATAAAAATGATATTCACCATTCAAGCATTCATTAACTTTCAATAATGTATGAGAGCTCATATAGACATATGCAATTCATGGAATATCATAGTTAATAACTCAATACATCAATGCATTTAAGTTATCTAAATGTGTAAAGGTAGTTGGAAACTAAAGCAAAGACTTCAAATCTCCACCCAACCAAAGGTTAGCTACACAAAACGTTTCTTAGAACTAACCACCATTGAGATAGATCCAAAGTATGAGGGGATGATTTTTCAAGTAAAATTCAAACCAAGGCTTGGTAGCCACTCAAGAGATGGAGTCCACTATGCAAGTGGTTTCTAAATTACCATCTATTAGTAAACACCACAATGAATAACTTAATTCTCTAAGTCAAGTCATAGGGATTCACCCAAATTCTATATCAGACAATGTTTAGTCCAAGAGATTGAATCTATTTTTTAGGTGTTCCCTTAGTTTTCTTTCCATTGTAAGCATCATACGGGTTTGTAGTCCAATGTTTATGTGGCTAAGAACTGTCTCTAGAAAGTAACACAGTGAATCATATTTCCCTATCTAGGTGGTAAGAAATATACAACCAACACCATAGTGATTGGGTCATCCACTAAGCCTCCCACTAACCAATCAAGAACCCTAAACATCAATATAATGAACACCACCCTGATTTTATAGCACAAGACCCAATCACAAATCCAACATTCCTCAATGGACTCCATGCTCAGTGTCAAATGAAAGTCTCCTTCTCAAGTCACATCCTCCTTTCACCTTGTTTCCTTTCTATTTCTTGCCTTTATGGTTTTCCTCTGTTACTATTTCCCTTGCATCCATTTTTGTACCTATTAGAAGCTAGATTTCTCTCTTCCATCTCATGGTGGAACAAGAAAATGTGGGCACTCCCCCCCTCATCCAATCACAACATTATCTCCCTTAGGTTGTGGTTCAATATGTTATGCCACCTTGTGCATCTTCAATGTTGAGGGAACCATCCTCCATTTATCCACTCTCCTAGTTCTGTGCCCCCCCTTAGACTTGAATCTATGTGCCCCTCTCTTCTGACCAAAATTATTTTTATTTTCTTCTTTAAAAAAAATATAATTTAATACTTAAATTTTTTACACGATTTATCGCATCCAACTATGGATTCCATGTTGGAATTCATGGTTATGATCACATATAAAAAATTAAGGGTAAAAATTTAGGTCTAATACAAACCCCATTCCCTCAAAGGAACACCATACACAATGTTCTATAACTAGAAGAAAAATAATAAAATTGAGCTTTATAATCATAATGCTTACATTCACTTATACACTAAATAAAAATGGGTATAGTACTCTCATTTGTTTAACATATTTCTAAGTTCTTTCATCCAGATCAAAGTGATTCCATTGCACCTTGAGCTACTTTATTAGTTAAGACCAGAGAATTGAACCAAACTTAAACAAGAATGCAACAAATTACAAATATAACCATAAATACATAGATTCAGCAAAAGTAACACATCATTTCATTAATATTAAATACTGAAATATGATTACAAACATAATGGAAATAATATTAGCTCGGGCAATGGTAGCTTATCTCTGAGAAGAGATTTGGCAGCTACATGCCTCTGAACAATGTTACAATGAGGCTCGAAGGCCTATTTATTATTGAGAAACAATGGAAAAATGAAAACATCCAAAAACCTAACCCTAGGAGATGAAGCACCAGAACTATGGGCCCGTTTGGGTAAATTGGTACATCAACTTCCCAGGGTCATAACTTTAGAAAATGATCTTTGTTTGACGCGCACAATACCTTGTTATAAAGATCTATCCGAGAAATAAAACTTCTAAGTGGCCGACATGGTTCATTACCCATGTCGGCTACGATTTTCCCCAAAAATGTCATTTAGGGCCTCAAAATGCTTCTAGAAGTTCAAGACTCGAAAAACTGCCAAAAAACGTAAATTTTGCTACAATTAAGGAAACTAAAAAGTTGAAAGAGACACTGGTAGGGGTCCAAGTGGAATCAATAGGTGGCCACAAAAATCCACCTGGATCATTCATCCCTCCTTAGGAATAAGTGGTTCCCATTATGTTGAGTTCCTCCATGAGATGGGGAAACTTATGTTGAACTTGGTCTCTGGCGAGCCACTTTCCTTGGTGCAGGAGTTGGGAAAATTTGACAACTCGATATAGTTGGATCTTCTGTTGGCGAGTGTTATTGAACTATTTTTCCATAATCCAATCAGTTGTGAACTATTCCTTGTAGCCCGAATTTAACTCTATTGGTGTGAGTTGTTCTGCAATGTTTGATGTGTCAGTAATGGTGGGAAGTATTGTAGCATGTGGTCCACATTGAACACTTTGTGCAAGCCAAGGAATGGGGGAATGCGGAACTCAAAATAATTATCTCCCACACTCTTGGTAATGGTTTAAGGACCATACCAAAGTGGTATGAGCTTCCGATGGGCTTTTGTAAGGCATTTTTTCTGCAAATGTAACCAAACTTTGTCATGCACCTGAAACTTGTGTTGCACCCAAAGTTGATCACATCATTGCTTGTACTTGGAATTTGACTTCTCTAACATGTCGTGAACCTCCTTGCAGATGTGTTGGATGCATTCAATAAACTGGTCGCTTTATCAGCCTCAAACAATACATGTGTGGATTATGTCTGTGTAGTCGCATGAGGCATGACACCATCAATCAAACACAATGGTTGAAATCCTAGACCCACTTGAAACAGACTGCAACAAGTCGAGCTATGGAGAGTTCTATTTTAATTGTGTTGCACATACAGATGAATCTCATCTTAGGTTCATGGATGCTTGGAGTTATACATGTAGAGTATGTGCATTATCATCCTATTGACGACCTCTGTCTGCCCATCAGTAAGGAAACTGACCAGGTGAGCTTGGTTTCCAATAGTGTCCAGAGGCTTGACCAAAATGTGCATAGGAACTTGCTATCCCGATATGATATAATGGTTTTTAGGATCCCAAGATGTAATCGTAATCATTCAAATAAGACTTTGGTAGTTTCCTCTACTGTGGTACTCTTCTTATAGGTCGCTAATATAGCCATCTTAGAAAATCTGTTCACGACCACAAATACACAGTCATTACCATGCTTGGTAGAAGGGAGGCAAAACATATAGTCCATGGAGATGGATATCCATGACTCGCTAGGAGTAGGAAGATGAGTGTATAGGCCTTGCTTCTTTATGGTTGGCTTGGTGATGTCATAGGAAGTGTACGATCTGATATATTTCCCAAGATTCAATCTGAGTTTGGGCCAGTAAAATTAATTTTATAGTAAAACCATAGTATTCTCGACACCAAAGTGTCTTATGACCCAACTGTAGTCTACCTCCAAAATCAGCTTGGCACGCTTGCTTGAAGGAGCATAGAGGTGGCTCCGATAGCATAATAATGCATCATAGAGATGGAAATCATGAACTTGATTTCCATCTACTAGCATCTGGTATGTGGAGGCAAACTATGGATAATTTTTGTGTAGTTGCAGCCATCTAGAGGTCTTGTGGCCACAAGACTTGAGAACAGTAGTTAGTGTTGCAACTGGGGGTTGACTGAGGGAGTCTGTAAGATTATTGGTGCTTCCCTTTTTGTATTTAATAATCAAGTGGAAATTTTGTAGATATGTAGACCACTTCTGATGGCGATCATTCTACAACTTCCCTTGTGTCTGTATAAACTCAAGAGGTTCGTGATCGGTGTGGATGACCATCTCCTTCCCTAGAATGTAATGCTTCCATTGCCAACAAGCCTACACAAAGGAATACCTATTTATCATAGGTGGGGCACTTTCGAATTATATTGGAAAGTGTCTCACTATGATATGCCACTGGATGCCTGTGCTGGGTGAGGACTTGTTGAAGCCCCGAAAATCGGGTCGACAACAAGGGGGATACCCACCCGGTCCGGACCTTGGTTGATAGCTCCTTATCCGTTTCGTATAGCGGGTCCGACTGGGGATAACGGGACCAGTTTCCCGATCTTGGGTGTGTGTGTGTGTAGAGTTGAACTATGCTGATCTAAGAGTATTTTTAAAGCTAATATAATTTAGATTCTTTAACTTTACTCTATACTATTGTAATCTAGTGAGAAACAACACATCAAATCTATCCTAACCCGGGATTGTATATCTTCCATTATGCGATCTAAAAAGATTTTGAACAATAACTGGTAATAAATATCATTCAGCTATTATAAGAATAGAAATCATTAAAGATAAACCACTTTGCATAAGAAGTTAGGAAAAACAGTTGTGAACAACATATCGCATAATAAGCCATTCATATGTCAAACATAAACAATATGAATCCACCGTATAAAAGTGCCAAATGATAACCCATACATTCATGTAGTAACATATAAATAACTAAAACTGTAAATCACTTAAAGAATATGAGTAGGAATTGCCAAGAGATAAAAGTACCATTTATGACTAGTTCTACCCATAAGCTTCAAGCGAAACCGATCTATCTCTACTTGTTCTAAAATCTACCAAGAGTACAAAAGTGCAACATTAGTAGCAGATATCAAAATGCAAGTAAAAATAAATCTCGATCCATCCATTCATCAAAACCTCCTCTGAGCGTGCAGAAGTGCATGTTCTGAGGGTAAGTTTCTAACAAATCTCTGGACCCTTCTCTAAATGCATGAGAAGGGTTAAAATACTACTTCCTAATTCTAATAATAGTGTTTTTACAAAATTTTAGGATACGGTTCTCAAATGACCGTCCTTTTTCTGATCTAAATAAAAAGAAATAAAAAACTACTAAAAATAAGCTACTTCTGAATTTGGTCCTTAAAACTGCAAGTGTTCATCATGGATTTGAGAAGAGTCTGTTGGCTGACTTCTGCGCTGAGCTGGGCTGCGAAAACGGAATCTATGAGAGCTGGCACTAGTTTCTCGGCTGAGTTTATGATGCATTTCACAGTCATCCATTGACTGTGTGGCTTGACTAAGTATGCCCAATAGCACTCCCAATTCAACTTGTTCAATGCCTGGATCGCTTTTCCCTTTTCCTACGCCTTCTGTTTCCATTTCGCCTCTATTCATGACTTGCTTGGTAAGTATCCCGAGGTGGTTTCTGTGATTAAGTTGGCTCTGTGTAAATTTTCATTTACACAGACTATAAGAACGCTCGCCTGTGTCGCTGCTATCTCCGCCGCCTGTTCTGCCTACCTGATTTGATCATCCCATTTGTTAAAGAGAAATTCTTTATGGCTTTCATTTATTTTAGGTGCATTTGCTCTCTTCTCTTCCTCTCCATCCCGCCAAGCTAGATACTCTGTCACTCGTCTGTCAACCTGGTCGTAGTCACTTCGCAATTCTGTCACTTGATTGGTGAGTTTGTCGCTCAGCTCACATTAGTGACTCCACTGCGATATTTTACGTCCCAACTCTTCCTGTTGCTGTAGAAATTGATCATTTAAGCTAGTAGACTCTGAAACGAATTCGGCAAGCTTGGGATTTATGTTTCTTTCCCATTTGCTCCTGCGTTCGGCTTTTGAATCTTCTTATCTCTTAGTTCTTGCAGATTTACGAGCGAAGTGGAAATGACTGATTGAGAAAGGTGATGGGAGAGTTTTAAATGCAACATATATACCAAATATGCCACCTTACGTGAAATAATTCTTTAGCAAAGCACACATCTTTATTTCATTAAATAACTGATAACTAATCCACTTACTATCATTAAAAGCGCATGATTTGGGGTCAGATTATGGTAAGTGGCTCTTCTTTGAATGGCGTTCCCGAAGGATTCGCGATTAAATGATTCATGATTTGCTTACGTTACATTAAATATCGTGCCATCGCAAGGCGCGTTAATCGCAAATCGCCAGATCGCAGACTGCGCCATCGCAGCAATCGCAATATCGCAGGTCGCAACATCGCGGGTCGCAAGAGTTTGATGTTTGTTAAGTATTGCCATTTTATTTCTGCGATGTGCGATCTTGCGATCGGTGTTATCGTAGATCGGCAGATTTTGAGGTTTTTCCTTATGAACATTACTTACTACGATGCGACGTTAGGCTTAATGTGGGGGGTGCCTTGCGCAATAATGCAATTTTTTAAAGACCTTTACCTCATCGTAGACTTAGGTTAAAAATATTCGAAAGACCGTTCTAAGCCTACGATGGTAGCTTTATTTTGAGGAAGGAAAATTTGATTTTTCTCAAAATTAAACTAGGGGTCCCCATTCATTTAGCATTTTGGACAAATACTTAGATGAAAAAGGGGGGGTTGTTGCTGGCCACAACAGGACTACACCAATAGAAGAATTTGTGGCGTTTGTCTCAATTTCAAATGGTTATTGTAGGTCTTGCAGTGTGAGTACTGGTGCAGAGTAGAGTCGGTGCTTCAACTCAATGAATGCTTTCTATTTGGACTCAGACCGAGAAAACTTTTCTTACACCCCACCCTTAGTAATTTGACTCAAAGGTCAAGTGATATGGGAGAATCCCAACATGAACATCTGATAAAATATTTCAAGGCCCAAAAGGTTCTGAATCTTGGTTAGAGTGGCTAGGGCTGGCGAATCCCAAATGACTTGGATCTTAGTCGGATCCACATGCATGTCATGCTCATCTATGATGGAACCAAAAATATTTAACCTGACTCATTCCAAAGGTGCATTTGTCCAAGTTGCCACGCAATTTGTGCTGTTGAAGGGTTTGAAGGACCTACTAAATGTGTTGAAAATGTTCTTCCTAACTCTTGTTGAAGATGAGGATGTCGTCCAAATAAATAACCACGAATGAGTTGATGAAGGGCCACGATATGTCATCCATTATCCTCATAAAACTAGCAGGAGAATTTTTCAACCCAAAGGGGCATAACCAACCATTCAGAAAGGACTTCCTTGGATTTGAAGGTGGTCTTCCATACATCTGTGGGATCTATTAGAACATGGTGATATCCAAACTTCAGGTCGATCTTGCTGAAATACTTGGCCCCCTTTATTTGGTCCATATGGTCATCAATCCATGGGATTGGATGCCTATTCTTGACATCGATTTTGTTTAGTGCTTGATAATCAATGGAGAACCTCCAGGTCCCATCCTTATTAGGTACAAGTACAATCAGGCTACCACGAGGTGAAGAACTTGGTTGGATGTGCCCTTTTTGCAACAAATCCTCAATTTGGTACTTGATCTCTTCATTTGCTAGAATGGAGCAGTGATATATTGGCCCATTGGGTAGAGGTGCTTTGGAAGTCAGATCGATCAAATACTTGACTTGACAGTGCAAGGGTACCCTAATGGGTGAGGAGAAGATGTGCTTGTATTGTTCCACTACCATATCCACTTGCTTCTACTACATGGAGGAACCATTCCTAGGGGAAATGGATGTATCCATGATCGTCCCCTTACTTTGAGAGAAAATTACAAAGGAAAAAACTTCCCAGTCTGGGAGATGATCTTACTACATTTCTTAGCAGATATCAAAGAGATGGCGATAGGAGGTGCTACCTATAGTATCCTGTATAACTTCCAGAAGAAATAATAACAAAGTGGATTCTAGAATCATATACAAAATTCCACTTCCACAAGTATGGTTGTCGTAATAATACATCAAAAACTTTAATAGGAGCAACATCACATAGTACCTCATCTGTGAAGGGCTTGATGTTGTAGAGAAGGCCGCACTGATGGTTGATATGAAGATCTCATCTTTTGTGAAACCACTCGATGGTGTACAACTACAAATGTGTTGTAGTGGATAGGCCTAGTCACTTCATGGCCTCTCGTGAAATGAGGTTATTTTGGCTCCTGTTGTTGACAATGAATTGTAGTGGAGAACCCTTCACCCACATCTATGAGTGGAATATGCATTCCCCCTCCTCTAGATCTTCAGGCTTAATCTTCTAGATCTTGGTGGTGGCCATAGTGGAACTAGGCTCCATGCCAATGAACTAATTTATCATTCTTCTTGTCATGTTCTGACTCAGAGTCGGAACATGAATCCATCTCAAAAAACTTTAGCTTATCCATCAGTGACTACTTGGCCTGACACTCACTTTTGTTGTGAGTGGAGATCTTATGGAACTCACACCACTTTCCCATGTCCTTCTCCCTCTTCATGATGTTGTTCTTTACTTGTGGCTTCAACAAGTTATCCTGGATCACCTCACCTTGGATTTTCCCTTTTCTCTATAGTTTGGGGGCGCATTTCCCTTGCTTTGGATTCACAGATGAAAATTCTCGCTTTTTTTGTTTAAACTTTTGCCCAATCTTGACATCATATTAATACATCGTACCGAGCAAGGAGATGTTGAAAACTCCATCTCATCCTAGATGTACCTGTGTAGGTAGCAACGGTAGTTGAGTACCAAATGTTTCTTAGAATCCTTAATACCCAACTTCATGCTAAGGGTATGAAAACCATTGGTAAACTTTGGCACATCTTGGCCCCTTCCATGCCGCAACATGGTCCACTTTGTTTATTTATCCTCATAGCTCTCGATAGGGTAGTACTACTCTTTGATCATGTTCTAGAACGAATTCCAAGTGGGTGCGGAAAAAAATTGTGAGGGTGTACCTTCATCCTTCTTCTCACAACAGGTTTCCCACCAGTCCTTGATGTGGGGCGCGACTTTAAGAAGTGCAAAAGTAATCTTTTCCTGACTAGAAAAATCATGAAGAAAAAATATCCTTCTAGCATATTTAACCATTTATCTATGGCATCCACATATATTTGACCCTAAAATATGGGGATGTAAAAGTTAACTTGCACCTTAAAGGGTGTGGTTCTTCTAGAGTAGTTGTTGGAAGAAGATGCATCGCCCTTGCATGGTCGCTGAAGGTCTAAGCAAAGTTGCCCATCATCACATTCCTCTGTCACTCGAGGGCTTCTTCGAGAAATATTTTGAAAATATTTCCTGCCCCATCATCTTTCTTCTCTTCCACAATGGGATGCCATCAGGATTTGCAATGTTGGTCTTGCAACGGTTCGACCAGTTTGAGCCCTAATTCCTTACATCCCAACTTCATGGGGACATGCAAAGAAAAATAGAGAAAGAGTAGACCGCTCTAATACCATTGATCTAAGCTTAAACATGAATCCAAAAAATTACAGATATAACCATAACTACAGAGATGAAACAAAAATAACACTTCATTTCATTAATATCAAATATTGAAATATGTTTACAACGAAAATGGAAATAAGACTAGCTCGGGCAATGGTAGCATATCTCTAAGAAGAGATGTGGCGGCTACATGCCTCTGGACAATGTTACAATGAGGCTTGGAGGCCTATTTATTATTGATAAACAATAAGAAACCCTAAAAATTCAAAAGCCTAAACCTAGGAGACGAAGCACCAAAACTATGGGCCCTGTTTGGGTAAATTGGTACTTCAACTTCCCAGGGTCGTAACTTTGGCATACAATCTTTGTTTGACACGCACAATACCTCGTTAGAAATATCTATCTGAGGACTACCACTTCTGAGTGGCCAATATCAAAGTATAACCCATGTTTGCCCCGAGGTTCCCAAAAAACATCGTTTGGGGCCTCAAAACGGCTCCGGAAGTTCAGGACTCGAAAAACTGCCAAAAAAAGTAAATTGTGCTACAATTAAGGAAACTAAAAAACTAAAAGAGAAGGTGGTGGGGTTCCAAGTGGAATAGGAAGGTGGCCACCAATATCCACCTGGATCAACTGTGATTTGGCTTTAGTTCAAGATTCATAGTCATTAAGGTAGGAATTCTCCCTAAGATTCCACCTGTATCATATAACAATCAATTATACGATTATCGTCATGTACATAATTTTAAGAAAAGAAATGTGAAATATATCGTTTGTTTTTACCATGGATGATAATGCTAATCTGTAAGATACTGGTTCCACTCTTTCCAAGATTTGAAAAGGTACACAAAATCTAGGTGCTAATTTGGTACAAGAGCCTGCTCCCAATGAACTCTTCGTTGGTTTGATGTGTATATATACATACTCTCCAGATTGGAATTATATATGAATTCTTTGTTGGTCTACATAGTTAATTTTCGTATCTTTTGTTGCTTTTAATTTCCACGTAATAATAACTACTTCCTACTCCATTTCTTTCAGCATCTCAGGTCCAAGAACGACTTTGTTCATTGGGTCATCCTAGCTAATAATAGTGTTAGATTTTTAGCCATTTAATACCTTAAAAGGACTCATCTCCAGTGATTCTTAACACCCATTGTTGTATACAAACTCAATTAACAATAGGAATTCTTGTCACCTCTTTGGTTGATGTATGAAATACATCTTCAACATTACCTCTAAAATTTGGTTTACCCTTTATTTTTGATCATATGTTTGAGGATGTATGCTATACCAAATGCTATATGGGTTACAAAACTAGCAAAAAATTCCTTTTAAAAAATTGGAAGTGAACTTGAAATCCTGATTTGAAATGGTTTTCTTAGGTATTCCATGTAATCTGAATATTTCCTTCATGAAAATATAAGATGTCTAGATGGTCTTGTGGGTTGACTTAATAACTACAAAATGAGATGCCTTGCTCAATTTTCTTACTATCACCGCGATGGCATCATGTTGTTTGGTTGTCTTAGGTAATATCATAATGAAGTATAAAAATTACTATGAAATTTTCATGTACATAATATATAAACCAAACAGAATCCTTTAAATTTAAATAGAGGTACATCTAAATATTTTGGAGGGAAAGTAAACTATTTTTTAAATTGTATTTTTGGCTTCTCGGTATAGTTTTACTCAAATTTCATGTGTGGACACTTGTTGGATGCAAAATTAAATTCTATACCCAACGAGTACCCATTATCCATAGTTCAGAGAAGACCCACATTGATAAAAAATTAAGATACGTTATGTAAGCATGTTCAACACGTTTTTTTAATGTGCCTTTGATTTTTATCAATGTGGGTACTTTCAAAACTATGCATAATGGGTACTCGTTAGATGTGGAATTTAATTTCGCATCTAATGAGTGTATACACTTGAAATTTTTGTAAACCTATAAGGAGATAAGCCAAAAATACAATAAAAAATTTAGTGTTCTTATTTTCCCTCCAAAATTCGTAACTCTTATTTTATTACTTTCCTATTATTTCACTATTTGTCCTTAATGGGCCACTTTGAGGATGGATTTTCCTCTAATATGGCTTCCCATTTATACTCAGGTATTGGGATCGATTACAATAGTTATGTTGGGTTCTTGTATTCTACTTTGACTCATTGGCATTCTAGGCATGGGAAGTGTACTCAACAATTTCCTTCTTCATTGTTGACTAGTGGAATGATTTCTTTACAGATGTTAACATTTTTTGATAGCCAAGATGACCCAAGTAAGGTATTTTATGAAACCCATCCATTATGGTCTTCTTTAAGTCATTCACACTAGGAACATATGACGTTTCTTGGAACAACAACATACCATTGTCAATGGGTCTATATCTCTTTCTCATTAATATCTTTGGTTGTTGTTGTAAGAACTTATTCACATTTTAGAAGTGTTCTTCATGTGTTAAGTCTTCTTTTATCCTTTCCCTGGTGCCAAAATCTCATGTTCTTATTGCTACCAAATGCACTACTTGTAGACTTCTATTGAGTGCATGTGCAACCCATTTTTCCTTGCCATTAATATATTCTATTTCAAAATCAAATTCATAAATTAATTTCAACCATTTAGCTTGCCTAGAATTTAACTTGAGTTGATCAGACAAATTTCTCAGTCCTCCATGATCTAACATCAACACAAATAATCTTCCAAGAAATTAGTGTCTCCACATCTTCAAGGCATGCAAAATTGTTGTTGATTCCAAGTCATGAGTGACATAGTTCTTCTCATTCTCATTTAATTTCCTTCACTCATAATCATGGAAAATTGTAGGGGCTAATATTCGTAGGTGGGCTAATTTTCCATGCGTTTTCCAAAAGAAGATTCGCCAATTTCCATTTTTTCTAAAAATAATTAACCCAAGTTTTATAATATAAAATTATTTTATGTTAAATATCACCAAAATTGTATAGACAATATATATAAAAACATAATAAATTTAAATTTTTTTACAAAGATATCACCAAATATTTCATATTTTTCATATTATAGACTAGCAAGATTCGTCGAGGTTTCTAAACTTTAAGATCAATTTCCATCCTTCAAATTTTCCCTTCTCATAATAGATCAGATGCCCCTCTTACATCAAGACTCCACATAGTCCTTCCTTGCACGCATCTGTGAAAATCAGAAAGTCATTTTCTGGACCAGTTATCCTCAAAATAGGTGCCTGTTTGAGAAATTTCTTTATTTGTTAAAAACTTGCCATGCACTCTAATGTTCATTGAAATTTGACTCATTTCCTCTATAGGGTTGTGATTGGATGTCCAAATTGGAAAAATATCAAATGAGCCATCGATAATATCCAACCAATCTCATAAAGGATATAACCTTTTGACATTTTAGGGAGTTCGCCACTCCATTATGGCCTTAATTTTCCCGAGAACAAAAACCACTCATCCTATGTAAATGACATGTCCAAAATATTGGACACGTGATTGAAGGAAGTCACATTTTTTGAGTTTGGCATATAGCTTGTGTTCTCTTAGCAACTACAGAACTACCTTCAAACGCTCTTCATGTTCTTCCATAGTTTTTGAGTAAACCAATATGTCATCTAGAAAAAACAATACAAGTTTGTCCAAATACGAATTGTGGACATTATTCATCATACACATAAATGTGGCTGGTGCATTCATCAGTCCAAATGACACCACCACAAACTCATAATGTCCATATCTCATCCTGAACAGAGTCTTTAGGATTTGTTTTTGTTTAATTTGGAATTGGTAACCAAATATAAAATTTCTTTTAGAGAACACCATAACTCCTCATTTTATTGAATATATCATCATTTCTGGGAAGTAGATACTTGTTTTTCATTGTAAATTTATTCAATTAGTAGTAATGAATGCGTAACCGAAATGTGTCATACTTCTTCTTTACAAACAATGCCTGGGATCTCGAAGGCGACACATTAGGTTTGATTTTATGGATCTTTTGAATCTGACACTCTACAGGGAATCAATTCAATGGAAAAGTTGATCATTCAATGGAGAAATTGTGCATCTTTGCAACCATTGGTCTAATATAATTAAAATTAGAACTCAAATACATTAAAATTGAAATTGGCTGGTTGGTAACCATACATTTCATCTCAAACACCAATGCTTGATGATATTCTTTCCTATTGTCTTGTGTTTCATAAATTTGAGCTATGCTCTAAGATACATTGATCACTTTCACCGCCTCTTGCACATTATAAAAAATCTTTCTCTTTTGTTGTTGGGGAGTACAATCCATCTAATTATGGTTATATAGACATCCCTAACATCATAACAAACTTATATTGGGCTCCTCGACCTCTTCTTATGTTGATTTGGAAGGATGGTCTCTACTTGTGGTAGTGAAATTCCATTGGAATTCACCCTTGGTAGGAGTGGTGAACTTGATATCCTTCCTCATCTAGCTATGTCATAGGGCTTTTGACCTTTCTCTTTGTTCCCTCCAGCCTAATCGAAACTTAGCCTTATGTTTAGACTAATCATAGAAATACTTATCCTTTCAGATGGTGTCCTTCAATGTCCTTGGCTCATCAAACTCAATCCTATCTTGATTTTCACCTTCTATAGGTATCCCTATATTCCACTTTCTCATCCTTGATATATGGAACATGCCTTAATAACTCCAAAAATATGTTGGTATAAGCATCAAAGGTAAAGACACCCTAGATTATGTTAAAGGAAATCCTTAATTTTGTTGTCATGTTACCTCTTAGACAGGAAATTCTTATGGAAATATTTTTTGAATTTTCTCCATGATAGTTAATTTTTTATAATTCCCTTGACATTTCTCAAATCTTCTCACCATATATCAACTTTTCACTTCAAGCTGAAAATGGCCACTTTAGCCTTCATATTCTTGGAGTACTGATGGACTCTTAAGTATTTCTTCATGCCCAATATCTAAGCTTCTTCCTCTTCAACCATATTTATTTCTCCATCAAAGTTAGGGGCGATTTACTTTATTGAGCTCTTCCAACATTGATCTCTTCTCACTTCTCCTTTTTTTGTGGTGGCTTCTAGTTGTAGCACCAGAAAACTGGTCATGGTTGCTTGACTCTATTTTTGGAGTGCTAAGTAGGATTTATCTTTTCACCGTGTCCTTAGTTTTTTCCCTATGAATTTTCATAGACTTACTTCCTTCTACCCTGTTTACTTCAAATCCATATTTATGAATCTTAAATCAACATTGATTATAATACTTCCTACCTAGATAGATGTCATCAATATCATGTTGCTTTATCCATTTTAGATATGATAACTTTTGAGAAAACACTGCATTCACCTCTTCTCACCTTTATTGTGCTCTAAGTATCTTTTCATTGTATTCCTTGCAACTTCTCAATTCAGATCTCAATCTCCTGAGAGTATCCATCCAATCAAGGGAATTTTCCTCTGAACTCTTCCAAATTGAGTCCTCTTCCTAATTATGATGGGTTATGTCCATGCTACATTGTACCATTCTACTACTCATTCCTCTATTTCTTTCTAGAATTTTTTCCCTCTTATGTGTTGTCATACACACACATTTATTAATTAAATATAGAATGAATATAATAATTTATCACCTTGGTATTTCAACACTAGGCATGTTGATTTGAAGCTATTCACAAAATGAAACCCTATGTCAGTTATATATGCTAGAGAAAATACATTTCAACATTCTATCAAGGATAACAACCACATAAACTACAAGCCATAAATCAACATAAACGATAATTATACTGTCATATTAAGTTTTGTGTGTTGGTGTGTAAGCCTCTTGAGGTAGAGTGGTGAAACTCACTCTGTCACCTCTATAACTAGCTCCCTTCTAGCTCCTTAAAGGTTTTCAGGTTGATGAGGTTGTCACCTACTTAACCCAATCCCCATGTTTTGTTGTGGACATGGGTGTAGAAAAAACTTCATTTTTCTAGTTTGTGAAATATAATTTTAATACCCACATGATGACCAGCTCATTGAGATCCTTCTAATGATACAAAATTTGCCTTAATCCAAGTCCAGGTCAAAAGTAATGCACATTAGAAGTATTCAACTATTAGCAAAGGTCATATCATCATGAGGATGCCAAGTGGAACCCATGTGTAATTCTTCCTACTCATGTGGAACTGCCACAACATTTGTGGACCATGCCATGGGATACACACCTTCATCGATTGTACCACATGTATGTGGTGGAGCCCATTGTTACATGTCATCTCAGTTCCTTGGCATTAGGTTTTCCCTCCTTGAATCCCTATACTCCAAACTCAAGCTGAGGTATGAGGTCTCAGATGCAAGATATGCTGGTAACTTTCCATACTCATAACTCCACCTTGATCCTACTCTCTTCCTTCTTGTGCATGTTTATTATGTTTTCGCCTCAACCAAAAAAAGTAGAAGGGTAGAACCCCCAATCATAGTTCCAAGCATGGGGAAGTACGGACCACTCAATTAATCTTACTCATTAATAAGAGGAGGGATATTTTGGTACAAATTGTAACTACATCCCCTCACCTTGTCTGTTAAACTTTGAATATGAGGGCCCCCCTCAATATGTATTGATTGTTGATCTGTCAGCCACTCTTCACTTCATTTCTTTGAAAATCTTGGTCGCCAAGAGACCCCTATAGGTACCATCATAATAGATTTCGTCCAAGACAATGTCATTAAGCCACATCATCAATTAATGTCACAACGCCACACCAAAAAGTGTTGTCACCCAACCTTGTCACCAATAGACTCCCATGGGGTATTTGCATGGCCCTATCTTGTCCATGGTGGAGAGTTGAATCCCTCCATCAATTTCATCTACCTCTAAACATTTAGATAAGTTAGCTAGAAATTGAAAGATGGATTTCAACTCTCTACCCAATCATGGGCCAACTTCACTACAAAATTCATACAACTAACCACCAATGGGCTAGACCTAAGGATTGAGGGGATGGTTTCTTAAGGAAAATTCACACAAAATTTTAGTAGTCACTCAAGGGATGTAGTCCACTATCCAGATGGTTTGTTAACTGCCTTTCATAGTAAACACCACAATGACTCACTTAATTCTCTAAGTCTAATTAGAGGGCTTCACCCAAGGTCTAGCTGGATCATTTCTTAGCCAATGAGATTGAATCCACTATATGGGTGATATCTTATCTCTCTCTTCATACAAAACACAATAGGATTTTGTAGTCCACTATCTAGGTGCTTACCAAATCTCTCCAACAAACACCACGATGGCTCAAATTTCCATATGAAGGTTGTGAACAACTATATAGCCAACAGTATCATGATTTAGTCATTCACTAAGCCTCCAATTGATTAGTCATGCTTAGAAACATATAGTAAAATGGCCTTCAAACGTCAATATAAGGGAAAAAACTCCAATTTCAAAGCATAGGATTTAACAATAACTCCAACATTGGTCCATGTGCTCCATGCTCAAAGTCTGATGAAAATATATTTCTCCAATAGAGTCCTCTCTTTAGTCATGTTCCTTTCTACTGCTTTCTTTTGTGTTTTTCATCTCTTACGGTTTTCATTCTGTCTCTACATGTACTTGTGAGGATTCAGAGTTTTGTCTTCCATCTCACTATGAAACAAAAAAATGTGGTCACTGTTGCACGCGTAATCATGACTTTTCTATCTATTAGGCATTCGTTCAATCTATATAACACCTACTCCATCTTCAAGGGTGAGGGCATCTTCCAACATTTCTCCACTCTCCCACTTCTCCTCTCTCCCTTAGAATTGGATCCATGTGTCCCTCCCTTTAGGCCAACATTCTACTTTTTTTTAATGATTTTCAAGAAATATTTTAATACTTCAATTGTTTACAAGATTCGTCCGAGCAAGCCATGGCTTGCATGTTGGATTTTAAGGTTATTATCACATATACAAAAATATAGGTAAAAAGGTGGACCTATTACATCCCATACACGTTGCTTTGATTATGCTCATTGACCAAAACAACAAAGTGTATCTAAGTTCATCAAGGATAATAATAAAAGTAATATATGGTATTATAATAAACAAAAATAAATGATCTTAATATTGATATTTTAAATATTTCTCAACAACAACAACAACAACTTAATTTTAAGGTCACCATCGAATAAAAAATGAATTGATGTATAAGTCACCATATCTATGGGAGAATAAATAATTGTCTATATAACTTCTATATACTTTCAATGTCATATTAGTAGACGAGAGAGGCACATGGACATGCATCATTAATGTCCACCTACTCATGGTGTTACTCCATGCTGAGTGAACAAATGGATGGATGTGGCACCATGACAGACCCCAATAAAAATAAAACACAACTTGATATATAGTATTAAGAATGTTTTTGGAAAATAATAACCCATTAAAAATGCATTTTGTAAATTTCAGAACACATCAAGGAAGACGGTTATGTAAAATTGTTAGATATCAAAAATGGTCAAAATGCCCTGTGATAGGAATTTTTCCTGTCAAATTCCAACACCGTTGCCCACATTGAATAATATACAAATCCAATTGTGGGCATATATAGTCCAACATATTTTATGCCCAATGACATGCAAATTATTTTCTGTCGTAAGATAAGGTAGTGATGTACCCACAACGTATTGAGTACCATATCACTTTGATTGATTTCGTACCTAAAATGTACCTTGTCACGATCATCGGTAACATGGTTCCTGTGGAAATGAAGAGAATCAAATAGTTGGTGAAAATAGAGTTTCGTGAGACTCGTGAGAAGGGTGAGAAGAGTTTGAATTTGGATTCCTCTTTACCCATCACAATTTTTTTTGTGTTTTGGATTTTTATACTTTGCATCAAGAAACGTTATGTTTAAAACTTCCCCTTCATGAATAAAGTTTCGATAATAAATAAACCCTTCACCAATAAAATTTTGAATAGAAAGTTATCTTTCTTTGTTTAGGGAATTTTTTGGCGAAATCACATAAATAATCTTTTGTCGACGCGTTTCGAACCAACCAGTGTGGTTCATCGTCAAGACAAGTTGAAGAACCAATCCAGCTTGTCCTGACGATGAACCACACTGGTTAGTTCGAAACGCGTCGACAAAAAATTATTTATGTGATTTCGCCGAAAAATTCCCTAAACAATGTTATGGATCACAGAAGTCTAAATTCCTTAATAAGTTATCTTTCAATAATACAACTATATTAAGAAATTTCACATCTTTATCATAAAATAAAAAACACTTTCCCTTCATGAATAAAGTTTAATAATAAATAAAATGAGTTATTGAACCCTAAATCTTATTATTCCTTTATAATTAATAATGATAACATATATTATCTTCTAAAATATATATTTGATATAAAAAATTCCAAATAACCAAATTCACAATCAAATTAAGATTAAAAATAATTGTTAGAGACTAAATCAGATGATTGTATGTCTTGTTCAAAAAATTATATAGAGTTCTTAGTAGAAACTGCCATTCAATGGGGCCTACCTTAACAATATTGATATATGTTAAACTTAAAATGAATAAGAGAAATAGCTGATTGATTTTAAATTAAAATTTGCTTTGACGCAGAGTAGCAAAATGATAATGGATAATTTTACACTAAAATAAGTCATAAAACAAAGTAAAACAAATCTGTATATTATATACTGATTTATTGTAGAATGTTAGTGACCAATGGGAAATAACTCACAAGGTGATGAAAAATAACTACATACACTACCCAAAAAATGAATTGAGTACCTAAGTTTTTTTTGGAAAATTCATTACCCTATGAGTTATTTTCCACTCACTATTTTGTAAAGGTTCCAAAGTGGGCCAACGTTGGAGTGGCGGGGTTTCTTAGTTTAAATTTTGTTTTGATATTTTCAAAATAGAAAATGAAAAATTGATTAAATTGATTAAAACCCACATAGTTTTAACAAAATTTTGTTTTGGATTTTTATTGCATAGTAAAATTTTCAAAATAAAAAATGTAAAAGAAATTGATTAAAACCCATTGTTTTGGATTTTAATTATATAGTAAAATTTTCAAAATAAAAATGTAAAATTGATTAAAATCCACTCCACTTAACTCTACATAATTTTAACAACTTTGTTTTTGAATTTTTATTGTATGGTAAAATTTTCAAAATAAAAAATGTAAACTTGATTAAAACCCACTCACATTAACACTCTACATAGCAAAAAATATACTCAAATCGAACTAAGCACATTTTTGAATGGGTTAATGGCCTCCATCCAACCACGAAGGTATTAAGGCCATGTTGAGACAGAGGAGAGTGCCTTGAAGGTTATGCAACCAAACAAGTAAGCCCACATGGAGTGCCCATGTGGAGTGCAATGATTTTAGCTTAGCACAAATAGATGGAAGAGGCCTTGATTTTACAAGGCATGAAAATTTTGTTGTGTACATTATTCTTAAATTGCACGTCCCATCCATGATCTCGTGCTTTTCTTAAATTGCATGTCTTATTCGTGATCTGGTACTCTCAGTGTGGAGCCACTATAAGTTTTCCCTACATATTCAAGCATAATTTGGAAATAAATCAATGAATTTCAGTGAGAGTACTCCATTGATATATTATTTGAAGATCATAAATTCTCCAATGTAATGTGTCAAATAAATTTTCATCATACATTTTAATAGATAACAGACCCAAGCATTGATTTCTGCCTACTCTAAATCTTACTCCACTAGGTGAATAAATAAATAAAAGTCTCACCATAATAGGCCCCAGTCCAAATGAATCGCAACTTGATATACAATATTAAAAACGTAAAAATAATAACTCAAAAAATTTGTAAATTTCAAAACACATCAGAGAATACAGTTACGTGAAAAATTTAAACATCAGTCAAATTCTAACTCTGCTGCTCATAGTCATATTCGTTAGCTTCTGATTGATATATAGTTTCTTTCCCTGGTTGTTAGCTTCTGACTTGTGTAAAGTCAATTATATTTTTCTTTATTTTCCATATTTGTACGGCTTACAATTTTCCATCTTTTGGTTGGAGAGGAAAAAAATAGATCTATCACGAGTAGTCTCATCATTATAATTTTTTGCTTTTTCCGATGGAATTTGACTAAATAATTTTTGGTAATTTAAGTTATTTAAAATAGCAGTTATTTATAATGAAATTTTTTAAAAGCTTTTCCGGCGGATTTTTTTGGTCAAAATACAGCAGCAAATTATTGGAATTCCAAGTTTGATAGCTAGTTTCTGCATAATCGAAGGGTTCCAGGGGTTTTTCAGGGTGCTGAATCCAAATATGCAGTTAAAAAAACATTTTAACTGCTAAAAAAACATTTTAACTGCTAAAAATCAAGATTTAACCTCATTTCTTCCGCAGGATTCCGTCACCGGAATCTCCAAAAAGTCGCATTATAGACAACTCCTTTAAAATATGTTTTTCATTATTTAATATTATGAACAAATTATTAGTATTAGATTTTTACAGATTACATTATTAAAATTTATTATCAAATTTTAAATACAGATTTAACATAAATTAAGAGGAATTCAATTTTTTTACATGCAAATTTTTTTTTATGAAAATATTATTTAAATATTTTGTATAGTTTATTAAAAAATGATTTTTTTTAAATTTTACATTTTTTTATTTGCGTCTACATGTAAACTTTCAACTTCAATGATTTAGAAATGAAATTACACATCATACTAGAATATATAAAATAAACCTCAATAAAACAAAGAAATCACCCCATATAAAAACTAAAAGGTTAGTAATCTTAATAGAATTTAGAATTTTATACGAGATAGAATTTAGAATTTTATACGAGAGGGTGCAAAGTGCTTTCTGTTTGGTCAAAATCAAAATAGTATACTTGAGCTTTGCCCTCTCGCGAATAACATGGTAGAATCGAAAGGTAAGCAGTTAGGTAGGGTCTAGGACGCTGTGATTGAGTCAGGGACGTGAAACCTGAAATTAAAGCAGAGCACATGCACTCCACCGCTGATACGAACGGAAGTACGTGAAGGGCGAGTAATTGAGTCACAAATATCATAGGGCAGCGGGAATGTAATCGTCGAATAAGCTGGAAGTTTGGAATTGTCTGCCCACTCCCATGTGCACTGGCAATAGTATCGTTCTGTTCATTAATTACCGAATTCAAGATCTGTTACGCGTGGCTGATTGACAAATGCAATCTGATCGTCCACATTTCAGATATTTAGCGTAGTACTTGTTACCCTGTCTGTACTGTTTCGATGACGAGAAGGAGAACGGGCAATGTCGGAAAGCCATGAGGCTGTCGCGCCAAAATGACAAAACTCGGGAATATTGAAAATTTAGGTTTGATTCTATTATTACTTCAACATTCCACGACAGAGGTCGGGAATATTGAAAATTTAAGTTTAATATTATTTTTAGTTAAACATTCCACACTTCCAAAATTATTATTTTCACTAACACTCCAAAATTATATTTATATCCCAACCAATCATACAGGAATGATTCTACTGTGAAATGTAAATTGGGTTAAATATGTTTTTTCTTTTATGCATGCTTTATCGTTTAGTATTATAGGAAGATAGTATATGGTTTAATTTTAATGAGATGATTATATATATATATATATATAGCTTGAGTGGGCCTAATGGTTAAGAGCATGTGTTTCCTCTTAAGAGGTCATAGGTTCAAAACTAGAGGAGGGTAGAGTATGTATTCCTTTGTAGACTTAGCAGTCAAATCGCTGCGGGGAGGTGGGTCCCTTGTCCCACAAACAAGGGGTCTCATACACCAATTTGGTGTGTGGCTTGGCTGTGACCTTAAAAATGGATATTATTGTTATATTATTATATTATTATATATTATTTATTATATAGATATATTAAATTAAATATTAAATATTTATATTAATGTAAATATATATATTAAATGGTTAATAAATATCAAAATATTTACATTTCACATATTTAAAATTATTTATACATTGTTTTATTATTATATAGCACATAACAAATTGACTTTGACATGTTTAGATCATGACTCCAACTCATAACATAGGGATCAACAACTTCTACACTGATGTCTCGAGACTTACAATGACAACTACACATGACACAAAAGCATTACTTCCAACACCCTCCCTTAATGCTTACATGGAAAACATTAAAAGCACATATTACAACAATAATATGATATATGTCTGAATAGTCTTCATCGGCACTCACATCCACTCTGGAATCTTGCAAACATCGCTATTTCACCACCACTTCTTCGAGATGTTACTTGTCCTCCATTTAAAACATAACTGCTTCAAACCATATTTGACGTATTTTGTAGAATTGATGCTTCTCGACCTCCTTGAGCACAATGTGTCAGTCTCGATACTGAACCATCCTATGGACATACCTCCATCTATTGAACACATGTTCTTTCGATGTATTCCTCATTTATCTAGGAAGGCAACCTAAGTACTGAATGTCTTCAAAAGTCAATTATACAAGGTGATCTCTTATACACATAATCAAATAAACCTATAAGCTGATGTTCCTAGCTCCACATGATGCCACCAACTTATAACATATTATACAAAATCAAATTAGTGATATGTTGTGTCAACATATACATTAATAACCACCAATTTGAAATTATGTTAATTTGTTCTATAATTGGTTTTTCATTTGAATTTTCACATTACACTAATAACACACCACATAATAAACTACACACCTCTAAATATCAAATCGACATAAATATATTAGTGCTGAGAAAATCAAAATCTAAACACTAGATCATCTCTCCATGGATTTGTTTAGAAAAGTAGGCCCATTGTGATTGGCCTCGCACAACAAGCAAGGCAATGGGATTGATGGATGAATCATCACCTCTTGGATAATTTTGAGACAAATCAATCTCCGATATCCATAAGTTTGTTCCCATGAGCCCATTCAATGACAGATCTACATATTGCGCTTGGTCCATGACCTTTTGAGTTGATCTTCGAAATTGTGCTAGAATCATCTGGCTTATGAGGGATCTGCAATGCAATAGCCTATATGGTGGAATCAATGGATGAATGCACACTCCTACGATAACTCTAAGTTGAGAGAATATCTGACAGCCATAATACTCTTCTTATGGATACGATGCTCAATTTTTTTATGACAACAAAAATGATGCTCAACCCCCTTTTAATAGCCCATACATATTCAGGACACAAATCTGAAAATTGATAAATGATAGCATAAAAAAAAATAACAATGTTCTTGATAGCTTCCATTGCGTGTCTACTAATACTTCAACAGAAATATTTCACTACTCCATAGGTAGAACAATCATTTCCCTTTCTCCTTCAAGACCAGTCATCTTGTGAAGAACTACAAAAGACAAGCGGGGTAATTTTCTCTGAGATTCAAATATACTAGTGATATTCTCATGTGAAGTGTGAGGAAGATTCCAAACAAAATCATAACTGATTCTAACAAGGACACCCATTAGAAAATATTGAGAACGATAAAAAAAATTGCTTAAATGGGAGGTAGAGTAGTGAATGCAGAGTTACACATCGTCCTATCCAACAATTGATCCACGTGGCCAGACACAACATTAGGAGATCAATTCTATTAGAATTCGACCCCTCCCCACTAGATAATGGCTTTTCAAATATAAGAGAGTTGACCGTTTTCATTTGGTAAAATATTGTAGGTTAAACAAAGTACAGTGTTGGGGAAGCAACACAATACAGATTGAGCCATCCTCAGATACAGATCTACCGAAGTGATCCATATTTTCCAAACCCTGTTACACCATATGCAACAAGTGAAACGAGATCTCATGTGGAGATCTTGTCTCGTTTGGTCAAATCACCATCGAACATATGACTGATATGCCACACATCCTTCAAATCCAACGTTTCGGTTGAATCCTCACGGAGACTTTTGTGTGCCAAGATACAACATCCACATGACATCATGGTGGTTCTCTAATTTCCATTTCCACTGAGGAGATTCAACAGAGTCATTCTGTTCTGTAGCTTCCATGAGAAGAGGAATCACCATGAGGAATCACCATACAGGGAGCTCTCCACCATAGCTAGACATAATGCTTAGTTAAAATGGCAGGAACTCATATTTATAACACTCCTCTATTGTATGTAACACTCTACTAATCAAAGCTAAGAAAAGCTAGGTCCAAGGTGAAACAATGAAATTAAATACCTTATTTTTAATAAAAAAAAAATAATGTGAAACATTTGGAAAAATGAGACGCCAAGAGATCAGGTTCTTGCCAAATAAAACCTTTTTGGTGAATGGGAATGGATAATGCTTTCATGATAAAACTTCTAGATAAAATTCTAGATAATATTAATGGATTGGGAGATAAATATCCATTAGGTTTCTTAGTTGTAAAAAGATGATAAGTTTAACATAAAAGCCTTGCAGGAGAGAAAGGTAAGCGTTCATAGGAAAAGACTTGCGGGAGAGAAAGGCAAGCTTTTCCAAGAAAAGCCTAGGAAAATGGATAAAAACATCCACCTAAAAGTGGGATGCCGCTAAAGGAAACCATATCATGGAAGAGGGTATTAAATACCCATTGAACAAATCAATAGAGGTAGTTGATCCATGGCAAGCACTCTTGGCTCGGGGGTGAACTAGAAGAAGCTAGTTCTAGGTTGGGTGGCGGTGCTCAATTTTCCAAGTGACTGTCTTTAGCTAAGCTAGTTTACTTCAATTGCTTGGGATGTACTGTATGTGGCCCTTACTCTTTTTGTTGTCTCATATTTAAAGTTATGAGTACAATTTCATGTGCCACCTTATGATTCATTACTTTCGATGTTGTTAAATTTGTCAGTGTATGATGCTTGAATAATCTTTGTTCTTGAGGTGATGGAATAATGGTGAATAATTTTGCATGAGAAAATTATGTAGGAGGAGTAATTATGTGTTTAAGGTGTGAAACTGTATAATCTAAGGTTCAGGGTGTTTATGCTATGCATTATGCTTCATGAGGTGAATTTCATCTATTGAGGCTCATTTAGCTAATTATTCATATTGCATAAGTAATACTTTCAACTATGCCTGTAGGAATATGATCATGATTATGGAACTGCAAGGTATGGTATATTCATGATAACATTCCATTAATTCTTGTGTTTAATCCTCATAGAAATGAAGTCTGTATGCTCAAATTTTATTGATGAATGCCACGATTTATTTTGTTCTCCAAGTTGTATTTTAAGCTTAAGGGTTGATCTAGAATGTAAGTCTATTAATTGAATCTAAAATTCCACATCGTGGATCCAGTAGAGCATAGAAGGAAATTATAGTATTGTGCCGAACGAGTATGTGACAAATGGTATTAGATCTCTAAGTTCAGATATTGTGGCCTAAGGGCCAATCCACTTCTGTAATATGTGAATGAGCATAGGTCCTTGATTCGGAATGGATGTTAAATCAAGAAGAAAAGGTATTGCAAACTCATGTGCAGGAATGCCTATATTATTTAATGCAACAGATTGAAAAGATTGTGAATAATATAGACAATTAATGGTCAAAAAACATAACAGACACACACATCAACACAACAAATAATCAAGGAGTTCACTAGACTTCCTGGCTATGTCTCCTGGTCCAGCTTTCAGTGTCAACCTCTATATTAAGTCTTCAAAAATAGGTTACTACAAGAGGGAGCTCAAAAACAGAGTCTCAACCAATAGTGACATCAAAGAGGGATCTGCTCAAAAACCTCAAGTATAAAAGAGTTCACAGACTCTCCTTCTATCTTGTTCCTCTATTTAATCTTCCTTAATTTGACCGACTGACTGTCTTCAACTGACTTCTCCTTTTTGTTCTACCATTGGATGGCTTTTAAAGCCTAACAATGTTGTCTATCCATCTCCCCCTATTCAGGCTCTCTACCTTTCGGCCATTTCCCTTCTTCCCCGGGCTCTCTGGCTCCCATCGAGCATTCATGTACTCATTGTTGAAATGCTTGGGGGCACAAGGATACTAACAAGATGAAATACTGGTGGGCACAGGTGGAACTGGCCATTTGGCCTTCCCTCGGCAAAATCCTTAAAACAATGCATTTTTGGTCTCCAAAGGAAAATACACAGAAAACATAGAAAATCCAACAAAAACACTTTCTATTGGACTTCAAATAATATCCAATTGCGTCCATAATCCCTATTGGGTCCACACTTTTATCACAAGCTGCATGTCGCAAGGTGCAGCTCTTTCATATGGTTGTGATCCCCCTCCTCCACCAATCACCAATCACCGATATCGGTGTAGCATATTGCGGGGTCGCGGGTCTCCTGCATTGTTGCACCAATCCACTCCGTCGATCGTTGATCGCTGATATCGGTGTATCACATGTTGGCCCATCGTGATGTTCTGGGTCATTTCCCCTTTTGGTTATCTGCAATCCGATATTGCGATGCGATAATCACAATCTCATATCACAAGAGTCGCTAGCCTGCGGTAAATCCTCCCTTTGGCAATATTGCAATGCGATTCAATCTCACTCCGCCATTGATCTGCATGCTTGATCAACGATTTATATGTCATCGCTAATCGCAATCGCTTTGAGACTAAGGTTTGATGTGCCACTGGCTTCTCCGATGCGATTTGATCTCATCCATTGATGTCGAAAATCTAATGGCTCTAGTGCATTCCTGCTACGCTTCCGCTTTCCTTTGGATTTTCGGGTTTTTCTGCCATTCTTTCATTTGCACTATTAATTAATGAAAACATTAGAATTAGACGTTTTTATACAAGATCCATTTTGGATCACGCCTTCCTACTGAAAAGCTTTTGGACCACCAAAAGTTGGCTTTAGGCATCGATCAAGTGAGGATACAGTTCCCTCACTTGTCCAATTTCTATCCATCGTGCCTTGCTTCGATTTGAACCTTTGAGTCCTACTCTCTGTTACTCAACATCCCCTTGATGCTTAGTTCTTACCTTCATGTCCAGAATTGTGTCCTCCTGTAACTCATTTAGATATTTAGGCAACAAATCCTCAATAGAAGGCAACTGACTTTTCTCTTCAGGATCTTCAATCAATGAAGGTTCATACAATCTCAAGTTTTCTGCATTAACAACCAATATATCTTCACATAAGCTCTCAAATCGAGGCGAAAAGCATTTTCACCAATTTTATCAAGCATCTTGAAAGGTCCATATGTTATTGGTTTTAGCTTCTTACCTTCACCTTGCATTCTATTTTTGCTGATGTACAACTAGACTTGATCACCAACTTGAAAACTATGCTCAACTCGATGCTTGTCATGTCTTGCCTTGTACTTGGATTGAATTCTTTCCAGTTGTTGTTGTTCTACCTGGTGAATTTCATGGATTTGTTTAATGAACTTGGTTGCTTTGTCCACATCACTATGTCCATCAACTGCTATCTCTTTACCAAAGAAAAAATCCAAGGGAGACTTTGATATAAAACCAAAACAAGTCTCAAAAGGAGATCTCTGAGTAGAAGAGTGCTTGGCATGGTTGTAAGCATGCTGCACATAACACAAATGCTCATCCCAAAGCTTGGGATGCTTGCTGCAATAGCCTCTAAGTAACTGGATCACTATCCTATTCACCACTTCTGTCTAACCATCTGTTTGTGGATGAAATGTTGTGCTCTTCTTCAAAATGGTGTCCATCGACTCCCATAGACTTGACCAAAATTTCCCAACAAATCGAGAATCTCGATCAGATATAATAGAAGTGGGTAACCCAAAATGAACCCATACATTCTGAAAGAACAACTTGTTGTTTGTTCAACTGTAACTTTCTTCTTACATGGTTTCAAAGTATACATTTTATTGAACCTATCCACAACAACATACAACTAATCATGACCTTTCCTAGATTTTGGCAATCCCCCAACAAAATCCATGGAAACACTTTCCCAAGGATGAGAAGGAATTAGAAGTAGAGTGTACAAGTCTAATTTCATATTATTTGGTTTGCTTGTAGCACACATAGTACACCCTTTGATATATCTAGAAACTATCTCATGCATTCTTGGCCAATAACATAACTTTTTTAATTGTGCAACTGTTCTACTTACACGAAAATGAGCCAATATGAGAGAAGTATGTGCTTCTCGAATTATGTTAACTCTTTCCATTTTTGGAATGAATAACTTTCCCAAACGATATAAGAGTTGGTCCTTTACATAATAATCCAATTCTTCTACTTGCTTTCCATGACTTAAAGTTGCATATACATCTTTAAAATCTACATCTTGAGCATGTTGTTCAACGTAACTTTCCTGCATTATTGAGTTATGCTTAAGTATAGTAGATGCATTTATGATTGGTCTTGATAACATGTCTGCAACTTTATTGTGTATGCCCTTCTTATATCTGAAGATAAGATGAAATTTTTGTAGAAAACCCATCGACCTATAATGTCTTGATTTCTGCAATTTAGTTTGTGAGTGAAAATATTGAAGTGGTTGATGATATGTAGGTATGATTTTTTCTTTACCCATTAGGTAATGTTTCCACTTTTTCACACTTTGTATGAATGCATACAATTCTTTATCATATGTGGGATAATTAACTACTGCAGAAGTAAATGTCTCAGAATGATAGCATATGTGTTTTCCGTGTTGCATCAACACTGCTCCCATGGCATAGTCATTGTGTTATGAAACCAGCTCATAAAAAGAAAGAAACGATAGATCAATGCCTTAGAATTCAGCCTCTTCGAGGGGAAAACCTCCTTTACATTACACAAATGAACAATTCTTGGATGATACAAATGAAAAAACTTCCTTTCTATAAATAGGAGTCTAAGGAGTCACAATATAACCAAGCCGACCTAACAATAATAATATAAAGGAACAAAAATAACAATAGACGGATTCTATGGGGCACAGTAATAACAATATGGGGACAATAGGGGCACAACAATATTAATAAGGGATACAACTACAATAGTAATGGGGTAATCACTAGTATTATAGGGACCTAACATGCCCCTCTCTTTCAAAAAGAGTGTTGTCCTCAACGCTTGAGTAGTTCTGGATGCTTCTATATAAAATTATCATCCTCCCATATGGAACCTTCAGTGGATAAGTTCTTCCACTTGATGAGATACTCCGAAATTGATCAATTTCATAACTATCGAGTTCTTGTTTCTGTGACTGCTTTTGGTTCCAATATAATTTTTCGTTCCTCGTCATGTTTTGGAAATATTTTTTGAACTGGGAGCTTGTCGCCTATAACCTTCTTTAAACATGAAACATGGAAAACTAGGTGCACTCAAGAAGCTGCAAGAACTGCCAATTTGTATACCATAGTACTAATGTTTTACAACACCTTTTACGGACCATAATACTTTGGTGATAATTTATTATCCTTCTTAGCTTGCTTGAGGGGCATTTATTTATATGGCTATAGCCGTAGGAATACCCAGTCACCTACATCAAAATGTCTTTCACTGCAATGTTGATATGCCTGTTGTTTCATTCTATTCTGTGCCAGCACAAGGTTATCCTTTAAGAGTTGGAGAACTTGTTGTTGATGCTCGATGTGATGTTCCACTGATTGAACCTTAGAATTTTCTCTTAAATATGATGTGATGGATGGTGGCTGATATCCATAAAGTGCCATAAATGGGGTCATTTTTGTTGCAGTATGGAAGGAAGTGTTATACCACCATTCAGCCAGAGGCAGCCATTTGACCCATTGTGTCTGTTTATCAGATACAAAGCAACGAAGATATCCTTCCAAACATTTGTTTACTATCTCAGTTTTCCCATCAAATTGAGGATGATAAGATGAGCTATGAGCTAATTGAGTACCAAGACAAGAAAATAATTCTATAGAAAAAATTCCAATGAAAATGGGATCTTTGTCACTTACAATAATCTTTGGGTTTCCATGTAGCTTTTCAATTTTTTCCATAAATGCAATAGAAGCTGTCCTAGCTTTAAATGGATGTGATACTGTACAAAAGTGTGCATACCTGGTAAGTCTTTCAACTACCACCATGATGACACTCTTTCCCTTAGACTTGGGTAAACCTATGATGAAATCCATTGAAACCTCCCCCCAACATTCGCTTGGAATGGATAAAGGTTGTAATAGATTCGGGGTCTTAATTGTTTCAACTTTATTTTGTTGGCAAAGCAAACATTCCACCACAAACTTTTGAATATCTGATTTAAGGCCATCCCAAAAAAATTCCTTCCTAACCCAATGGTAAGTTTTTAAAAATCCTGAGTTCCCTACTAAGGGAGAAGTGTGCAATAACATAAGAATCTTTTCTTTGAGTTGGGAATCCTTACAGAGGTATAAGCAATCTTTGTACCATAACGAATCATTTTTCCAGCTAAATGTATCAGATGTACTGGAATCTTGTTGTAGCTTTCGAATAAGTGCCCACAGTTCTTCGTCATTTTCCATTCCTCCCTTGCTTCATTTATCCAATCTGGTTAATAGAAATGGCACACAACAATGTTTCCACATCCTCATCCTTTCTTGAGAGTGCATCTGCCACCACATTTTGCTTCCCTTTTTTGTAGATGATTTCAAAGTCATAACCCAACATCTTTGTGACCCACTTTTGTTGCTCTTCAGAGGATAATCTTTGTTCTAAAAAGTATTTAAGGCTATCATGATCCGTTTTTACCTTGAAGTGTCTTCCCATTAGGTAGGGTCGCCATTTCTTAAGTGCATGGAGTATTGCCAACATTTCCTTCTCATAAATAGCTTTGTGTAAAAGCTTTCCCTTGATTGGATGACTTTCAAAGGCAATGGGTCTTTCATCTTGCATTAAAATAGCACCAATTCCATTTCCTGAAGCATCAAATTCCACAATAAAGGTTTTTGTGAAGTCTGGTGTAGCTAAGACCAGTGCTTGGTACATTCCTCTTTAAGATTTTCGAAGGCCTTTGTTGCTTCTGGAGTCCATGAAAATGCATCTTTCTTCAATAATGTTGTTAGAGGTGTTGCTATTCTCCCATAATTCTTAACAAATTTGCGGTAATACCCTATCAAGCTGAGAAATCCTCGCAGATGCTTTATGGATGTGGTGATTTTCCATTCCTTAATGACTTTAATTTTGCTAGGGTCTACCTTAACTCCTTCATGAGATACAATATGACCCAGATATTCCACCTCTTGTACTCCAAAGAAACATTTGGATATTTTTGCATATAATTGTTTTCCCTCCAATAGTTGTAGCACCCTGTCAACATGTTCAACATGATCCTTCCAAGAATTGTTGTAGATTAGTATATCATCAAAGAATACTAACACAAATTTTCTAAGGAAGGGTTTGAAAATGGATTCATCAAACCTTGAAATGCAGAAGGTGCATTGGTAAGGCCAAAAGGCATGACCAAAAATTCATAATGACCCTCATGGGTTCTAAATGTTGTTTTCAAAATGTCTTTAATCTTCATTCTGATTTGATGATATCCTGAAAAAAGATCCAACTTGGTGAAGTAAATTGATCCATGCAGTTCATCCAATAATTCATCAATGACAGGAATGGGAAACTTATCTTTAACAGTGAGCTTGTTGAGCTCCCTATAATTCGGAAACATGTACCATGATCCATCCTTCTTGTGCACCAATACTACTAGGGCAGAGAAAGAGCTTTGACTAGGTTGAATTATACCAACCTCTAGCATTTCTGCAACCATACATTCAATTTCACTCTTTTGGGCATAGGGATATCTATACGACCTAATGTTTGGAGGAGCACTTCCTGGAATCAAATGAATAGCATGATCATGATCACGAATAGGTGGGAGACCTTTCGAAGTCTCAAATACCTTGGAATAATTGTCCAAGACTTTTTGGATATTTGAAGAAATATATGATTTCGATGTGGAAACATCTAGAGAACATAATTTTGTAATTACACGTCGTCGTTTATTTTTTAGAATATTTGTCATACCGTTAGAGATGATTATCTTTCCTAGTTTCCTTGCAATACCCCTTAATTCAACTTCCTTTCCTTCTGAGGAAAATTTCATGAAAATTTATTGAAAATTAAAAGCTATTGTAACCAAGGATTATAGCCATTGGACTCCTAGTACAACATCAGCACCTCCCATTGTAATGGAAAGCATTGGGCTATTCAATACATATTCTCCCATAGATAGCTTGATATTATGGCACCTTCTAGAGCAATTTATGGTTCCTGCACTTGCAACCATCACTTGACACTCTGGTGCTGGATATAGGAAGCAATTCAATTCTTTTGTTATCTTACAATGAATAAAATTGTGGGTACTTCCTAAATCAATCAACACTATTACCTTTTTCTTCTTAATATGTCCTTCTATCTTGATAGTTTGAGGAGTGGTACTTCCAGCCAATGCATTACAAGATATGGTTGGATTCATTACTCCTTTAGCCTAGGTTTGTTCCTAGAGTATATCCTCTCCTTTTGACATTTTTTGTTCATTTTCTTCCTCCTCTTCACAATCTATGTAGAATAATTTCTTCTCAGCACACTTATGACCTTTAGTGTATTTGCTATCACAACTCTAACAAAGCCCTTTTGCTCTTTTTTCTTCAAATTGTTGTGGTGTCAAACTTATAGATTGTGGAAGGCTAGGGGCAAAAACACTTCCATCTTTATAGTTGTGAGTGGTAGGCTTCCTGGTTGCCATAATTTTGCTTTCCATTTTTCTTGCTAACCTGAATGCCTTCTCTAATGAATCAGGTTCCAAAATGCAAACCTCATGTTGGATATTATCATTTAAAGTCCCTATGAACACATCAATCCTATGCTCCTCTAGAATATATTTTACCCTTATGTTCAATTTTTGGAAGTCCTCAATGTGCTCCATCACTGAACCCTTTTGTTTTAGGCTTAGCAATTGGCTAAAAAAGGTGTTGCTTTTTGTATCCTCATAATGTGTTGTCATTTCTTCCATAAAAGTTGCCCAATAGACAATTTGTTTACAAGATCAAAGCCATTGATACCATACAAACTGATTTGGTTCCAAATATAAAGTTGCAATATGTACCTTTTGTGTTTTTTTCACATTATGGAGATCAAATTTAGATTCTCCGAGAAAGAGTTATGCACAATCTCTCAAGATGACCTGATTATATACCTTTTTAGAAGAGCGAACTTGTATGAAGTTCCACATGTCACTGTTTTGACCTTAGGATCTGAAAAATATACACAGGAAACTACAATCCATCCTCTTTCTGTAACTTCTTACTAAATTTCAATCTGATACTCAAAACAAAAGTTATGACTATTTTGTCCAGGTCACCTATTCGGAATGTAATTCGGGAGTCTGCAAAAAGGCCAAATTCCTTAAATCATATGTCCGCAAATATAGTGCGAAAAGCTCTAAAATTCAGACCTGCAGTTCAGAGCAATTTCGACCCAAATGGGTTTCTTTTCTAACATCTAAAACTTCGCAGAAAAAAAGTTATAGTGCAAATGCCACGATGACCTATTTGGAGCAACGAAACCCTAGAGTTCAAAGCTCTGACACCAAATGTTATGAAACCATCTCACAAAAAGATAGAAAAGATAGATCAACGCCTTAGAATTTAGCCTCTTGGAGGGGGAAACCTCCTTTACATTACACAAATGAACAATTCTTGGATGATACAAATGAAAAAACCTCCTTTCTATATATAGGAGTCTAAAGGGTTACAATATAACCAAGCCGACCAAACAATAATAATATAAAGGCACAAAAATAACAATAGAGGGATTCTATGGGCACAATAATAAAATATGGGGACAATAGGGGCACAACAATATTAATAAGGGATACAACTACAATAGTAATGGGGTAATTACTAGTATTATAGGGACCTAACACATTGGCATCTGTCTCAATCTCAAATGGACGTTGAAGATCTGGCAGTGCTAGTACTATTGTACTGATTTTCTCTTTTAAGGTGTCAAAGGCTTTCTGATGTTTGCCTCCCCACTTAAACACCTGTTTCAATCCTGTTAAAGCATGTAATGGAGCTGCAATAAAAAAAAAGTTAGCAATAAACTTTCTCCAGTATTGTGTTGCCCCTAGGAAACTCCTAACCTCTGTAGGAGATTTGGGGTTAGGCTAGTTCACAATGACCTCAACCTTAGAGGGATCTATCTTCAATTCACCACCCCCTACAATATAACCCAAATAATTTAAATACATTCTACCAAATTCACATTTTGACAGTTTTACATAGAGATTTTCTCTTTCTAGAACATCTAAAGTCCGCTTCACATGCTTTACATGGTATTCCCATGTATTACTAAAAACAAGAATGTCATCTAAATAAACAATTACAAATTCATCAATAAATGGTCTGAGTACATCATTCATAACTCTCATAAATGTAGCAAGATCATTAGCTAAGCCAAAAGGAATAACCAACCATTCATACAGTCCTTGCTTTGTCTTGAAAGAAATCTTCCATGCATCCTGTTCCGCAACTCTGACCTGATGATAACCACTTCACAAGTCTAACTCAGAAAAGTAAACCGCTTCTTTCAATTGATCTAATAAATCATCAATATGAGGAAGAGGATAACGATTCTTAATCATTATTTTATTTAGTGCTCTATAATCAATGCACATTCTCCACGAACCATCTTTCTTTCTCACCAGCACAATTGGAGATCCACATGGTGATGTTCCTAGTCATATAAAGCCTTTATTGAGAAACTCATGTACCTTCTTCTTTATCTCTGCATTATCTAAAGCTGACAACCTATACATTCCAATGTTAGGTAATGGAGCATCTTTCTACAAATAAATATCATGTAATATTTCTCACTTGGGTGGTAGACCTTTTGATTATTGAAATAGAACATCATACTCAAAAACAAATTTAACTAAATCAACTCTCTGTTTAGAATCACAACCTTCAAATGCATTGGACATTTCAAGATCCTTTTCCTTTACAACCATTAGTAAAAATTGCTTACCTGAATTCACAATTCTTTTCATCTGTCCTGAATTTACGAGAGAATAATTATCTTTGAGTTTATGAGCTCTTAAAATATATTCTTTTCCATCTTTAGTGAGTTGATACTTATTCTTATCTCTATAGAAAATAGCTTTCCTATCATACAAGTATGGACTTCCCAAAACAATACCACATATATCCAATGGAACTATATCTAATTCAACCTCATCTATAAATGTTGATCCAATAGGAAACCTATGTTTACATTGTCTCGTTCCTTGTAGATTTGTTTTATCACACACCCAACCTAATGGATATGGCTTCTCATGAGGTTTTGTTTGTAATCCCAACTTCTTTACAATTGTTTTAGAAATCAAATTTACTTGTGATCCACTATCAAACAAAGTATCAACCTTATTATACTTGGAAATTACTCTAATACGAAAAATTTCATTTCTTTCCCTCTCATTATCTTCATTATCAATAGATTGTGTAGAATTACTTATGGATGCTTCAGAATCTTTACCTTTAATACATGTGGCTGTAACTGTTGTTTCATTTCCTAAATTTGATCCCAAGTCCTACTAAATAGAAGCAACATTCATTCTCTCCTTACCACCAAACTTCTTAGGTTTTTGTTCTGGAAGGAAAGACCAGTAGTGTGCCTCATCATGTACTTCTTTTTTGCAATGAGTGCTTGAAGGTTTATCCTTCTTTACAGTGTTAGCTTTCCTCTCCTTCCATTTCAGTTTCTTCTTTTCCTTGCTCTTACTTACAAAATATTTAGATGATCCCCCAACCTTTGGGTTTACATTCTTACCTCTAGCTTCTAGATGTGTGGCTTGAACTGATAAATCATTTAAGCTAGTGGGATTAAACATGAGAATATTATGCTTTAAATAGCTATGAAGACCACCTATATACTTCAATAAAGTCCCAGGCGAGTCTAATGATATACCGAGAGTTAAAGCTCTCTTTCTGAATTGTTGAGTATAACTCTGTACACTTTGACCCTTTAATTATCGAAGAGTTTGTCAACTCAGCATTGCCTGCTACATGTAAGCTAAAGGATAGAAATGATTTTTGATAGAAAAAACAAATTCATTCCAGGTAGAAATGATTTTACCATGTTTTCGTAGATCAACTTGTGTCTTGCCTTCCCACCATACTAGCGTTGTTCCTCCAAATTGAAGGCTAGCCAGCTAAATCTTCTTCCTTTCTGAATCAACATTCTATACCCTGCAATATACATCAAATTGTATTCTCCAATTATCTAGATTTTCTGCATTGAGTTCTCGATCATAAATTGGCAAATCAAACTTCACCTCTAATTTGATTAAGGATGTTTTCTTCTTCTTATTAGAAGAGCTAGCAGATGATGAGGATGGCGAAGGTGATGATGGAGGAGATGATGGAGGAGGAATTTCCCCTTTCCCTTTGCCTTCTAGAGGGGAAACTAGAAAAGGTTCCTCTGCTCCTTTGTCTGGTTTAGGTGTTGAAGTGCTTTCACCTCAACCCTTCTTAAATTCCAGATACATCTCTTCCACCATGGCTTGGAGTGTCTTAAAACTCTCTATAAACTGAGATTTTGATCCCAGTGGAGCTTCTTCTACCATTCTCCTTTGAGAATAGACTCTTCCAATCTCTGGATTAGTCTCAACAAGTTCTCCTTCTCCTAGTCTGAGATTTAATATAATTAGCATTCAAAATCCAAAACAAGCTTGTCTAACCTTAACAAAACCAAATGCTCTGATACCACTTGATTTGAAATGGATGTTAAATCAAGAAGAAATGGTATTAAAGACTCGTGTGCAAGAATGCCTATATTATTTAATGCAACAGATTGAAAATATTGTGAATAATATAGACAATTAACAGTCAGAAAACATAATAGACAGACACATCAACACAACAAATAATTAAGGAGTTCATGAGACTTCCTAGCGACATCTCCTCGTCCAAATTTCAGTGTCAACCTCTATATTAAGTCTTCGAGAACAAATTATTACAAGTGGGAGCTCAAAAATAGAGTCTCATCCAAAAGTGACATTAAAGAGGGATCTGCTTGAAAACCTCGTGTCTAAAAGACTGCACAGACTCTCCCTTTGTCCTATTCCTCTATTCAAGCTGCCTCAATCTGACTGACTGACTGTATTTCTATGACTGTCTTCAACTGACTTATCCTTCTTTTTGTTCTACCATTGGATGGCTATTTAAGCCTAACAACGTTGTCTCTCCATCTCCCTATTCGGGCTCTCTAGCTTCCGATTGTTTCCCTTCTTCCCCGGGCTCTCTGGCTCTCGTCGAGCGTTCATGCACTCATTGTTGAAACACTCGGGGGCAAAAGGTTGCTAACAAGATGAAATACTGGCGGTCACGAGTGGACATGGCCTTTTGGCCTTCCCTCGGCAAAATCCATAAACAATGCATTTTTGGTCTCCAAAGGAAAATACGCAGAAAACATAGAAAATCCGATAAAAACACTTTCTATCGGACTTCAAATAATATCCAATTACATCCATAATCCTTATCGGGTCCGTGATTTTATCACAAGGCACGACTCTTTCATATGTTTGTGATCCCCCTCCTCCACTAATCGCCAATCGCTGGTATCGATGTATCGCATATTGCGAGGTCGCGGGTTTCTTGCATTGTTGAACCATTCCACTCCACCTATCACTGATCACTGATATCGGTGTATCACATGTCGGCTCATCGCAATGTTCTGGGTCCTTTCCCCTTCGGGTATTTGCGATGTGATATTGCGATGCGATAATCTTAATCGCATATCACAAGAGTCCCTAGCCTGTGGTAAGTCCTCCCTTTGGCGATATTGCGATGCGATTCAATCTTGCTCCGTCATTGATCTGCATGCTTGATCAACGGTTTATATGTCACCACTAATCACAATCGCTTTAAGGCTGAGGTTTGATGTACTACTCACTTCTCCGATGTGTTTGATCTCATCTGTTGATCCCATGGATCCAACAGCTCTGGTGCATTCCTGTTGCGGTTCCGCTTTCCTTTTGAATTTTAGATTTTTCCGCCATTCTTTCATTTGTGCTATTAATTAATGAAAACATTAGACTTAGAGGTTTTTATGCAGGATGCATTTTAGATCAGTCCTAAACTAAGTTCTACACAAATAAGAGGTGTCAATGAAGGATTCAGTTATAAATTGCTATACGAAAAATATTCCAGAAGCCATAAAGGTTGAAATTAAGTCTTAAAAGAGTTTGGAGGAGAACGTTGAAGCTATATTACGTGAATATTATATTTATTACTTACAATCAATGGTAACATTGAAGTAAGGTTGGGGAATTTATGAATTTTGAAATAGTTAAAGTTTGATATTGTAATGAAGAGTGAAATCTCCTATAATGCGTGACGACCATGATCGCTTAAAAACAAATGTGGTACGAACCTTGATTTAGATCTTTAGATATTGAAAAAAATAAGGGTAGAATTGGTTCGAAGTTGCATGGCTATACTGATTTTCCAAACAATATTCCGATAAGGATTTTATTTATAATTTCTAGTGATTGTGTAGAATGCATGGGGATGAAATAGATAGTGAATTTTTTCTCTCTTTAGTTGTAAGATGCATTGAAGCTCTTCTTTGATGATCTTAATTAGAAAAAATGGTAATGAAATATGTCTAAATGATGAATCCACATAAGAGTCGAGGTATGGGTTATCTAGCATATAAAATGCCCTAGCATATAAAATGTTTACACTTTAAGTTGCAATAATTGATATCTCTATATCTTCCCACTTCGTAAAAAAAAAGAAAATTTATTTGAAGGAGGGCCACAACCCTAAGAGCCAAAACCACGCTAAAGGAAAGAGCTTCAAAGTAAATTAATGTAAGCTAAGTATAGATTGTAATGGATTAAATTAAGCCTTAAAACCTTAGTCATAAGATGAAACATTGTTAAGTAAAGAACATGTATAATGAGGATAGGTCTCGCAGTGCTTGGTGGGAAGGAGTCATCGTAGCTATATATGTGCCACCTAGGTGACGACATCGTTACGAGATACACTACAACCCCAAAAATTCTGAACTTCGCAGTAACAAAAAGGTATCTCTCATCGTTCTTGAGGTATTCATTCTTAAAAATAAGTGGCATGAGAGTTATGATAAGTAGATACATTTTTCCATCCGCACTCATTGTCAGTAAGTGTCAGCTTTGGGATTCGATTTCTTGACCAGTGGTTTTTGAGTGGGTTGCTGCATTATTGGATTCTATGAAGAAAATGTGTAGATACACTGCTAGTTATAATTATTTCATGTAACTGCTTTTTAAATCCATTCTGCTAACGTGATTTGGTTGCAACTGAGATTTATCGATGCACAAAATGTTCATCTCCTAAAACGATCTTTCTGATGATTCAACACTGACGAAACTTCCATTTCGTTTGATGCTTACGTAAACCTATATATACCATATATAATGAGTTATGTGACTACTAAATCTGCTATACCGCTACCAGCCACGAAGATCATATGTGACAGAATGCTAAAACCTTAAATAAGTTGTTGCTTCTTTCTGATAAACCTTCACCTTTACTATCTTAGCAATTTTATGCTTCAAACTTTTGTAGCCTGTCATTCGATCAATGGAAGTAGCTGTCGTTGGATGAGAAGTATCTCATGATGGTTCATGGGAGCAACATGGCCACATTACTAAAAGCTCACAACAATGTGCCTTACATTGGTGCGACCTTCTCCTTGGATATTTCATTAGATGTGGAGAAGGGCAGTAAGAAGGTGGAGGAGAGACAGGGATTCCATCTTTTAGTTATCTCAAACAGAGTCTCGATTCAACACAAAAGCAACATAACCTTCCAATTGCAATAAAGGAGAAAATCCCATTGAGATCCGCAATATCAATCTTTTGCATCAGCCATTGATCCGAAGAGGTTCAAGTTCCTTTGATCCACAAAGTCAATATTCTTGCTTATGATATCCACGGATATGGAAACATTTATCCACCAATTTTCTTATCGAGATGCCTTGAAGGAAACCACTTGGATAAGGTTTATTCGTTGACAACACATGTAGCTATCTTTTCCCTTTCCACCAAAGATTGGATCAGAAAGATTGATGTTTTTTGTCCAATATCACTCCCCTTATCCACTAATATTACATGAGATAAGGAAGGATTATCTAGTTGTGTTGATAACTCTATCGTATCTTTGTGTTATGGATAAAGGAAACATGTATTTAAGGGTGGCAAGATCGTTTTAAATAGTGACAATAGCCATTTCATGAGAAGGTCTATGAATATATATGAATAAGTAATGTGGTTGAATGTTCCCAGTATATAGGAACTCGATAATGAAGCTTGGAGGGATGGTTATGATCGTATTTCCTTCATGGTTGATCCACCATGATCATTTACGCGTAGAAAGAACGAAGGTAGTATATGGACTGCGTTGCTGATATTTTGTTTTTATAACCATTAATATGTGAAACACACCAAAGCATGTATAAATTGGTTGATATGTATGCTCGATTTGTTGCAATGATTATTTACAATTTCTTTGACTACAACGATATAGTCTCCATATTTTTTTTCTGTAATTATTATTAAGAGAAGTTTAAATGACGTGTGGAAGTTTTGTACCAATTTTCATTGAATCACGAGACTGGGAATCAAGAGAAGTCAAATATATGTAGAGTAAGCGACCAAAGTTGGGTTGGACTTTGCATATCCTTTCAAGAATTAATAAGAGAGATATCTGGGCAATGAACTATCAATGCCAAATGCCCGGAGGGGCATGCAATTTTAAGAAACGTAAAACTAATATAGTTTTGGTGAACACTATTATAAATGGTCAACGCAATTTTGAAAAACCCAAAACCTACCAGACATCTGGCGAATTGGGACAGAATGTGTATAATCAAATTACATAAACCTGTGACTATAGTTATTTGAGCTATTTTCTTTATGCATTAAGCCTCCCATAAAAATAGGAATACCTCTTGAGTTGCTTGGTCTGCATTAATGTTTAAAGGTTGTGTTTTATCCTTCTTGTTTTGTATACGATGAGTAATGTTCAAACTCAATTGTGTGCATACAGGTAGGGCTTATCATGTGTTCTTGATGAGTTGCATTATGTGACTGCATGCATGGTTTAAAATTATATTAATAATCGAGCTTGATAATGAACAAGGCTGGACTTAATCCTTACACCTATATTAAATATCTCAAGTATTTGGATGGATAATTATAGTAGCAATATGGGGAGAGGAAGCCTGGAAGGCTACATTGAAACTAATAACTTTGAAATGTGGAACTGTGGTGGAGTGAAGAGTAATACAAAAATATAACCAATAATTAACATGTTAATAAGTAGAATGGTTGACTATTGATTAGTTATTTTTTATTGTGTCTACTTATTGAGTGATGAGAAGATTAAAATTCTACTTATTATATGTTGTGGAAGTTTTTAAAAACTTAAGTTATGGTTAAATGCTCTTTTGAGTGCCCCAAGACTTTATACCATAATTTAAACTTGATACTTGCATAGTTGAAATGTGCATAGTAGAGCGGGAGAAATAAATAGTTTGGTAATGCTTGCAAGTCATGGTTATTGCATCGGATGTGGTATACTATAGCCACAGTATTAATGATATATTCAATTGGATAATAGGCAGTATACGTGTAAGAACAATACATATATCATTAAGGAATGAAAATATTCAAATATCAAATGCCTGCACGTAAGAGAAGTAAAGCATATAACCAACTTAGGAATAATAATAGATATATTATGTAATGAAAGCTATGAAGAAATAGGGAGGTGAATAAGCGATTGGATTAAACATTTGATGAAATTTAACAATATGTTCGTCATATCATTCTACTCATATTAAAATCAAATTATGAGTTGTATGATTTCTATGCAATGACATAACTTAATAAAATACAGACTAATATCGGTAAAGATAGTCTAGTCAAGGACATAATTTACTGGAATAAAGTTTATACATATACAAATTTGAAGGGAAGAAATGTTGAACCTTTATGAGATTAAATGTTAAGTGTTCTCTTTCCATAGATCACGGACAACATCAAAAATAAAAGTATATAAATGGAAACTATATAAATCATGAGGTAAGAAGTCCATGACATACTATCAACGTCAATAGAAGTTGATGGTCAATTAAGTGGGTTCGATCCTAGAATAAATTCTCAAAGTTTGGCCTAGGGATATCTATTGATAAAATTTCTTGTGGAAAATCATTAAGCTCATGAACAACAAGTCATTGTATGAGACTATGTATTTGAAAAAATTTGTCTCTCAAGTTAATATTTGATTGGTGCATCTACATGTAGTGATGCAATCTATTTTGGAATGTAATTTTGCAGTTGAGGAAAATTGTATGGAAGGGAACTTAACCTTATCAGATTACTATAGTGCGTAATATATGCATATTTTGTTAGACATGTATAGTTTGGACCTACAAGTGTCATTGAGTAAAACGGTGATTCTACCTAAAATAAATAAGAAGCACAAATTATATATTCAAATCTAGACTGAAATGGGGTGAGAGTTATAAAGAGTATGCACACGGGAGATATAACTTACTCTAAGCATGAGGAAATCATACATGAATAACTTTATGACCTTCATAAGTAGGTCAATGTGACTACACCCAAAGAGTAAAAATACATAATGGAAGAAACTCCTAGTGCTTCTCGGTTAATAGGAGAAATCCAATATTAATCTTAAGAAAACATTCTTAATAGTTCACTCAATTCCAATGTGTCGAACTCCACAACATGGATGTGCATACCAATCCAAATATAAATGGATTTACGTTAATAATAACCCATAAATAGGGACCTTTCCATTTTACAGCAAGAGAAAATATGCTTTCAATAGAAGGATGGTAGATCTAGAAAATGTACTTCTTGGTAAGGGATAAGGTTAAAATGATATGTGTGGATATATAAACAAAATATACATTCTTATAGCAATATATATGACAAACATATTGGATATGGTGGAGCTGGATAGAGAATAATTCATAACAGCCAAATGAATAACAAGAATGGTACACTAGATTTAGAACATGACTAGTCTGAATTAATAAACGAATCTTTGGTAAATTAGAGGTTTTCACATTAATGCAACCTATGGAATTAGGCTGGTAGTAAACTAATACATGCATCAAGTAAAATGGAACATATGAAATTTTCTAGACAAGGAAGAAATAGGTTAACAAATCAAGCAATAACTTGTTTCTAGAATAAGAAGATGATGGCTAAAGTGGCACTAGTAATCAGGATTGTTGTGCACCAAAGATATTGGGACAACCGTATAATATGAAATGCATATTTCCTATCCAACAATATTGAATAAATCCACCTGTCTAATTGCATTAATAGCATTTTCTGGTTTTGAATAGAAAAACATAACAAGTATTGCATAAAGAATGCGGGAATTCATGTTAATTAATTCTATAATTGATAAATGAGTTATATTCTCTTTTTTTCCATGAGTGACTTAATGTTAAAATGAGGTGTTAACATGTAAATACCCTAGGATCACACCTTGGTGCACTTAGTGCATACAAAACTTGGAGGGTGTGGAATTGAAGATGTATGGGAAATGTATGTAATTTCATATTGATTGTTCAATTGGTTTTGTACATACATAGAATTATTCATCGCCAACAAGGTGTTTCAGGAAGTATAGAAAGAGAAACAATAAATAATATGACATGATTAGTTTAAGTGTGAAGTACCTTTGAGTACCCATTTATTTTTTTCTTGGTTAAAGTCATATTTCAGGTTGATATTAGGCTTCAAAGATAATATTGAAGTCCATACTAGAATAACTATCCTAGTCAAGCGAATGTCATATTCTGTTGTGGTTAAAACCTTGTCTAAGTGACAGATTTAATCCTAAAACTCAAATTTATTGGTATGATAAAGTTGTAGTATTCATGATTACCTCTATGATACTATTCTGTTGAAATTATCCTGCCACCACAGGATAATAAAAAGGATTAGCTAAATAAAAGCACTTGAATACTGGATAGAAGAATTATCTACTTATGTTCTCGTTGCAAAAATTGAATAGGTCCAAGGAATTCTTTATTCTCCATTTGACCGATCAAGAACGATTTGATTAGACTTGTGTAAAGGTAATATGAATAATTGAAGAAATTTCTATCATAACAATAACATTGTTGAAAAAATGCGGATAAGATATATGTCATGCAGGTGATGCTATGTACATTGGTATTGTGTATAAGTTGTACAGGTGGTACTCTGTACAAATGGTACATATAGTATTGGTAAGGATGCAGGTAGTGCATGATGATATATGACATATAGTTGTATATGTGTACTATACATTATGTGTAAGTGCACATGGTTGAGGAAAAGGTGTCGGGGGATTGCGAGGATGGCAACCAATCCAGAGTGCAAAAGGAAGACAAAGGTCAAAACTAAGAATTAGTATTGGGAACTAACGATACATATATGTATTTTGTTTCATTCTAAGTATACATATGACATAAGATTCTACTTTATGAGGATTACATATAGCTTATGATTTGATGCTTATGCTTGAGATAACTTAACATGATATTTTATACATGTCAATTAGCCAAATGTGCTAATTGGACTTGTTGTTACTAATGTAGGGAATCTACAGGAAGCAAGTGTTTGGCAAGAACACAAAGGCATTGAAAGAATGCATTGGAAGAACATGTATTTCCTTCATGGCAGGCAACATGACTCGTATGAATGGAAGGAGAATGGTTGGTAGAACTCCTTTGTAATCGATACATATCAGAATATCTCATTTGGATGACAAGGTCATGGGAGCCTGAAAAATACAAACAACTACCTGTGAATGAGGAATACTATTGTAAGATGCAATAATACACCACGGATGGTGTAAATTTAAGGGGGGGAGTATGTAACACCCCTCCATTGTATGTAAAACTATGCTAACCTAAGCTGAGAAAAGCTAGGTCCAAGATGAAACAATGAAAGTAATCACTTTATTGTTAACAAATAAAATAGTCTAAAACACTTGGAAAAATGAGACATCAAGAGATGAGGTTCTTTCCAAATAAAATCCCATTGGTTAATGGGAATAACCAATTCTTTCATGATAAAACTTCTAGATAAAATTCTAGATAAGCTTAAAGGATTGGTAGATAAATATCCATTAGGTTTCTTAGCTGTAAAAAGATGCTAAGTTTAACATAAAAGCCTTGCAGGAGAGAAAGTCAAGATTTTATGGTAAAATCCTCATGGGAGAGAAAGATGAGAACGATAAAAATAAAAGCCTTCCAGGAGAGAAAGGCAAGCTTTTATGGGAAAAGGTTCGTGGGAGAGAATGTTGAGATTTTCCACGAAAAGCCTAGGAAAATGGATAAAAACATCCACCTAAAAGTGAGACACCCTTAATGGAAACCATATCATGAAAGGGGGTATTAAATATGCATTGAACAGATCAACAGAGGTAGTTGATCCATGGCAAGAAATCTCAAGTTTGGGGTGAACCGAAGGAAGTTAGTTCTAGGTTGGGTGCCAATGCTTAGTTTTCCAAGTGAATCTCTTCATATAAGCTAGTTTACTTCAATTTCTTGGGATGCACTGTATGTGGTCCCTTACTATTCTTGTTGTCTCATCTATAAACTTATGAGTACAATTTCATGTTCCATCTTATGATTCATTACTCTTGAGGCCGTCAAATTTTTGAGTGTATGATTCATGAATAATCTTTGTTATTGAGATGATGGAATAATGGTGAATAGTTATGCATGAGACAACTATGTAGGAGGAGTAATTATGTGTTTAAGGTTTGAAACTATATAGTCCAAGGTTCAAGTTGTTTATGCTATACATTATGCTTCATGAGGTAAATTGCATATGTTGAGGCTCGCTTAGCTAATTATTCATATTCCATAAGTAATACTCTCGACTATTCCAGTAAGACTATGATCATGATTATGGCAATACTAGTTACGGTATATTCATGATAACATTCCATTAATGCTTGTGTTGAATCCTCATAGAAATGAAGTTTGCATGCTCAAATCTTATTGATTGAGTGCCATGATTTAATAGGTTCTCCAAGTTGCAATTTATGCTTAAGGGTTGATCTAGAATGTAATTGTAATAATTGAATCTAAAAGTCCACATCCTAGATCCAGTAGAGCATAGAATGAAATTGTAGTATTGTACCCAGGGGGTATGTGACAATCTTCTGCTAGGGTTTATCATGTTTGCGCAAATCAAACCAAGTCTATAAGTTTGGACTCCTTTCAGATCTTGAATAGTGTCATCAAAATGATCATATCCGTAAGCTCCAATGTTCTCGTTGACCCATCTTTAATTGTTTCTAGCTTTGAACAAGTCTCTACTTCCATCTAATCTGGTATTGTTATCAAATATCCAAGATTATGGGATTTTCAGACCACGGTTGAACCTCAAGCATAGGATTGGATGATGTCCAAAATTCCTATACGAATCTACATGTACAACGAAACAAATCTACACACAAAAAAAAATTACTCACAGAAACCCAACGCAACACAATTTCCTACCCTAATCTATTTATAAAGGAATAAAATGCAAGGATTTCTCATCTTCCTAGACCTCCCTTGAGGGAGTCAAGCCAGTACCCGTTCTGATACCATGATAGAAAAATAGAACTTAGTAGTGAGAGAGACAGTGGTTGCACACAACACAAGTCAACCACAGACTATTTTATTATTTTTCACAACAGGTACAATATATAGCACATAACAAAATGACTTTGACACATCTAGATCATGACTCCAACTCATAACATAGGAATCCATAGCTTCTAGGCTTATGTCTTAGGACTCACAATGACAACTACACATGACACAGAAGCATTAATTCCAACAATGTAATCACATATACATTTTGAAAAGCATGTGCCAATAGTTTTAATTATGAGGACTCTTAACCAATACAATACCATTCCTTACTACGACCACATCGCTAAAATATCATAATTCATTTTCATATGACACATGTTAATATGTCATTTTTAATTAAATAAACAATTTAATTAAAAGAATAGAAAGAATCTAATTACTTTTGAGATAAAACTCAATAATTAATTTGTGAATACTAATAATGTTCTAAAATATGTCATTTATAGGAAACAAATTTTAAAAAATAAGAATAATTTTTTAATAAAAAATATAAATTGATCATTTATACTTACATTTTTATATTAAAAATTAAAAATTATACACATTTCTTAGTAGCAAATACCATTCAATGGGGCATACCATTACAATATTGATATATTTTAAACTTAAAACAAATAAAAAAATGACTAATTGATTTTAAATTAAAACTTGCGTTGAGGCAAAGTAGAACAAAATGATAGTGGATAATTTTATACTATAATATGTCATAAAACAAAGTAAAAGCAATCTTTATATTATATAATGATTTGTTGTAGAATGATAGTGACCGACGGGAAATAACTCACAAGCTTATGAAAAATAACTACATCCAATACAAAAAATAAAAAGAATTGAGTAACTAAGTTTTCAGTTTTCTCAGCTAGAGTTATTTTCCACTCACCATTTTGTAAAGGTTCCATAGTGGGCCAACATTGGAGTGGCACAATTTTTTTGTTTAAATTTTGTTTTGTAATTTTCAAAAGAGAAAATGCAAAACTGATTAAAACCCACTTGCGTTAATGCTCATAATAATTTAAACAAAATTTTGTCTTGGATTTTTATTGCGTAGTAAAATTTCAAAATAAAAAATAAAAAATTGAATAAATTTTCAAAAGAGAAAATGCAAAACTGATTAAAACCCACTTGCGTTAATGCTCATAATAATTTAAACAAAATTTTGTCTTGGATTTTTATTGCGTAGTAAAATTTCAAAATAAAAAATAAAAAATTGAATAAAACCCAGTCCACGTTAAGGTTCTAACAAAATTTTTACTAAATTTTGTTTTGGATTTTTATTGCATAGTAAAGTTTTCAAAATAAAAAATGTAAAGTTGATTAAAACCCACTCACGTTAACACTGTACATAATTTTAACAGAAGAAAAAAATAAAAAATATATATATATATATATATATATATATATATATATGCAAATCAAGCTAAGCACATTTTTGAATGGTTTAATGGCCTCCATCCAACCACAAAGGTATTAAGGCCATGTTGAGATAGAGGAGAGTGCATTGAAGGTTATGCAACCAAACAAGTAAGCCCACATGGAGTGCAATGATTTTAGCTTCGCACAAATCGATGGAAGAGGCCTTGATTTTACAAGACACAAAAATTTTGGTGTACAGGTCATTCTTAAATTACATGTCCCATCCATGATGTGGTGCTCTCTATGTAGACTCACTATAAGTTTTACCCTACACATTTTTTAAGGATATTACAGAGTTGGGCATGTTCAATCATGATTTGGAAATAAATCAATGAATTTCACTAAAAATACTCTATTAGTACATTACTTGAAGATCATAAATTCTCCAATATAATGTGTCAAATAAATTTCCATCATACATTTTTGTAAATGACAGACCTAAGCATTAATATCTACCTATTCAATGTCTTACTCCCTACCGCGTGAATAAATAGATGGAGGTGTCACCCTAACAAACCCTTGTCGAAATAAAATACAACTTGATATACAATATTAAAAACGTTTTAAAAAATAATAACATCAAAAATACCTTTTTGTAAATTTGAGAACACATCAGAAAAAACAGTTATGTGAAAATTTTAAATATTAGTCAAATTCTAACCCTGAGTAGCTGATAGTCATATTCATTAGCTTCTGATTGAAATATAGTTTCTTTCGCGGGTTGTTAGCTTCTGCCTTGTGTAAAGTAAATTATATTTTTCATTATTTTCCATATTTGTACGCCTTAAAATTTGCCATTCGCTTGGAAAGGAAAAAAATAGGTCTATGACTATAATGTAAAATCTTAAGTAGTAGTTTATTCTTTATAAGGTTTTGATTTTTCAGATGGAATTTGATTAAACAATTTTTGGCAATTTAAGTTATTTAAAATATGTTTTTCATTATATAAATAGATTTATTATTATGAACAAATTATATAATATATATTTAGTATTATGAACTAATTATATGGTATTGATTTTTTTTAATTGAAATTTACTATTAAATTTAGTTAATATTGGTATGATTTATTTTAATTAAATTTACTATTAAATTTAGTTATTAGATAATTATTTACCCATTTAATACGAGTTTAGAAAATTCAATTTTTTATATATGATTTTTTTTATAAATTAATATTATTTGAATATTTTGTATACTTTATTAAAAAATATTTTTTATAATTTTTAAAATTTTTATTCAATCTTATATGTAAAATTTCAATTTTGATAAGTTAAAAACAAAATTGTACATTATTTTTACGTATAAAATAAGCCTCAGCACTCAGCAAAGAAATCGCGTAATAGAATTTAGAATTTTATGCGATTAGGTGCAAAGTGCTTTCTGTTTGGTAGAAATCGAAAGGCAAGCAGTTCGGTGGGGTGTAGGACGCTGCGATTGAAACATGAAACATGAAATTAAAGCAGAGCACATGGGCTCCACCGCTGATACGAACGGAAGTACGTGAAAGGGGAGTAATTGAGTCACAAATATCACAGGGCAGCGGCAATGTGATCGCCAAATAAGCTGGAAGCTTGGAACTGTCTGCCCACTCCCATGTGCACAGCCAAGTGTATCGTTCTGTTCATTAATTACCGAATTCAAGATCAGTTTTGTTCATTAATTGCCAAAATTTAAAATTTAATAATATGTTCATCATATCATTCTACTCCTATGAAAATCAAATTATGAGTGGCATGATTTGTATGCAAGGACATAACTTAATAAAATATAAATTATTTTCGGTAAAGATAAGTTCCCTTCATTAATTGCCAAAATTTAATAATAGGTTTATTATATCATTTTACTTTTATTAAAATCAAATTATGATTGGTATGTAAGGACATAATTTAATAAAATACAAATTAATGTCGGTAAAGATAGTCCTATCAAGGACATAACTTATTGGAATAAAGTTTATACGTATATGAATTTGAAAGGAAGAAATGTTGAACTTTTATGAGATAAAATGTTAAGTGTTTTTTTTCCATAGATCATTGACAACATCAAAAATAAAAGTATATAAATCGAAATTATATAAATCATGAGGTAAGAAGTCCATGTCTATCAACGTCAACAGAAGTTGATGGTCAATTAAGTGAGTTATATCATTGAATAAATTCTCAAGGTTTGGCCTAGGGATATCTATTGATAAAAGTTTTCATGGAAAATCATTAAGCTCATGAAGGACAGGTCGTTATATGAGACTATGTATTTGAAAAAAATTGTCTCTCAAGTTTGATTGGTGCATCTACATGTAATAATGCAATCTATTTTGGAATGTAATTTTGTAATTGGGGAAAATGCTATGGAAGGGAACTTAACCTTACCAGATTACTATAGTCAGTGATATATGCATATTTTGTTAGACATGTATAGTTTAGACCTACAAGTGTGATTGAGTAAAATAATAATTGTAACTAAAATAAATAAGATGCACAAATTATATATTCAAATCTAGACTGCAATAGGGTCAGAGTTGTAAAGGGTATGCACACGGGCAACATAACTTATTGTAAGCATGAAGAAATCATACATGAACAAGTTTATGACCTTCATAAGTAGGTCAATGGAACTGACACCCAAAGAGTAAAAACTCATAATGGAAGCAACTCCTAGTGCTTCTCGGTTAATAAGAGAAAGCCAGTATTAATCTTAAGAGAAATTCTTAATAGTTTATTCAATTCGAATGTGTCGAAATCCACAACATGGATGTGCATATCAATCCAAATATAACTAGGTTTATGTTAATAATAACCCATAAATAGGGACCATTCCAATTTACAAGAAGAGAAAATATGCTTCCACTACAAGGATGGTAGATCTAGAAAATGTACTTCTTGAGAATGGATAAGTTTAAAATGATATGTGTGGATATATAAACAAAATATACATGCTTATAGAAATAGAAATGACAAATAGATTGGATATGGTGGTGCCGGATAGAGAACAATTCATAACAACCAAATGAATAACAAGAATGGTACACTAGATTCAGAAAATGACTCGTTTGAATTAATAAATGAATCTTTAATAAATCAGAAGTTTTCACATTAATGCAACCTATGGATCTTAGGCTAGTAGTAAAATAATACATGCCTAAAGTAAAATGGAACATATGAAATGTTCTAGACAAGGAAGAAATAGGTTAACAAATCAAGAAATAACTTGTTTCTAAAATAAGAAGACGATGGATAAAGTGGCACTAGTAATGAGGATTGTTGTGCACCAAAGATATTGGGACAACCATATAATATGAAATGCATATTTCCTATCCAACAATCTTGAATAAATACGCCTATATAATTACATTAATATCGTTGATTGGTTATGAATAGAAAAACATAACAAGTATTCCATAAACAATGCAGAAATTCATGTTACTTAATTTTATAATTGATAAATGAGTTATATTCTCTTTGTTTCCATGAGTGACTTAATGTTAAAATAAGGTGTTAACATGTAAATGCCCTAGGATCACACCTTGGTAAACATAGTGCATACAAAACTTGGAGGGTGTGGAATTGAGGATGTATGGGAAATGTATGTAATTGCATATTGATTGTTCAATTCGTTTTGTACATACACAAAATTATTCATGGCCAACAAGGTGTTTCAAGAAGTATAGAAAGAGCAACAATAAATGATATGACATGATTAGTTTAAGTGTGAAGTACCTTTGAGTACCCATTTATTTTTTTCTTGGTTAAAGTCATATTTAAGGTTGCTATTAGACTTCAAAGATAATATTGAAGTCCATACTAGAATAATTATCCTAGTCAAGCGAATGTCATATTCTGTTATGGTTAAAACCTTTTCTAAGTGACAGATTTAATCCCAAAACTCAAAGTTATTGGTATGATAAAGTTGTAGTATGCATGATTACCTCTATGATACTATTCTGTTGAAATTATCTTGCCACCATAGGATAATGAAAGGATTAGCTAAATAAAACACTTGAATATTGGATAGAATAACTATCTACTTATGCTCTTGTTGCAAAAATTGAAGAGGTCCATGGAATTCTTTATTCTCCATTTGACCAACCAAGCACGGTTTGATCAGACATGGCTAAAGGTATTGTGAATAACTAAAGATATTTTTAGCATAACAATAACATGGTTGAGATAATGTGGATAAGATATATGTTATGTAGGAGATGCTATGGATATTGGTATTGTATATAAGTTGTACAGGTGGTACTGTGTACAAATGGTACATATGGTATTGGTAAGGATGCAAGTAGTGCATGATGATATTGACATATAGTTGTATATATGTACTACACATTATGTGTAGGTGCACACGGTTGAGGAGAAGGTACTAGGGGATTGCGAGGATGGAAACTAATCCAAAGTGCAGAAGCAAGACAAAGGTGGAAAGCAAGAATTAGTATTGCGAACTAACGATACATATATGTATTTTGTTTTATTCTAACTATACATATGACATATGATTCTACTTTATGAGGATTACATATAAGTTATGATTTGATGCTTATGCTTGAGATAACTTAACATGACATTTGATACATGTCAATTAGTCAAATGTGCTAGTTGGATTTGTCGTTACTAATGCAGGGAATCTACAGGAAGCAAGTGTTCTGCAAGAACACAAAGGCATTGAAATAATCCATTAGAAGAACATGCATTTCCTTCACGGCAGGCAACATGACACATATCAATAGAAGGAGAATGGCTGGTAGAACTCCTTCGTAACCGATACATATCAAAATATTTGATTCAGATGGCAAGGCCATGGGAGCCTGAAAAATAGAAACAACTACGTGTGAATGAGGAATAATATTGTAAGATGTAGTGATACACCAAGGACGGTGTAAATTTAAGAGGGGGAATATGTAACACCCCTCCATTGTATGTAACACTATGTTAACCTAAGCTAAGAAAAGCTAGGCCCAAGGTGAAACAATGAAAGTAAATATTTTATTGTTAATAAATAAAAATAATGTAAAACACTTAGAAAAATGAGACACCAAGAGATGAGGTTCTTTCCAAATAAAATCCCATTGGTTAATGGGAATGGATTATTCTTTCATGATAAAACCTCTAGATAAAATTATAGATAAGTTTAATGGATTGGGAGATAAATATCCATTAAGTTTCTTAGCTGTAAAAATATGCTAAGTTTAACATAAAAGCCTTGCAGGAGAGAATGTCAAGATTTTATGGTAAAAGCCTCGTGGGAGAGAAACACAATCAAGATAAACATAAAAGCCTTCTACGAGAGAAAGGAAAGCTTTTATGGGAAAATGCTCGTGGGAGAGAAAATTGATATTTTCCACGAAAAGCCTAGGAAAATGGATAAAAACATCGATCTAAAAATGGGACCCCCCTAATGGAAACCATATCATGAAAGAGGGCATTAAATACCCATTGAAGAGATCAACATAGGTAGTTGATCCATGGCAAGAAATCTCGAATTTGGGATGAACCAGAGGAAGTCAGTTCTAGGTTGGGTGGCGATGCTTGGTTTTCCAAGTGAATCTCTTCAGATAAGCTAGTTTACTTCAATTGCTTGGGATGCACTGTATGTGGTCCCTTACTATTCTTGTTGTCTCATATTTAAACTTATGATTACAATTGAATTTTCCATCTTATGACACATTATTCTTGATACTATCAAATTTGTGATTGTATGATGCATGAATAATATTTGTTCTTGAGATAATGGAATAATGGTGAATAGTTATGCATGATAAAACTATGTAGGAGGAGTGATGATGTGTTTAAGGTTTGAAACTATATAGTCTGGGATTCAAGTTGTTTATGCTATGCATTATGCTACATGAGGTGAATTGCATATGTTGAGGCTCATTTAGCTAATTATTCATATTCCATAAGTAATACTCTCGACTATGCTAGTAGGACTATGAGCATGATTATGGCAATGCTAGTTACAATATATTCATAATAACATTCCATTAATGCTTGTGTTGAATCCTCATAGAAATGAAGTCTGCATGCTCAAATCTTATTGATCGAATGCCATGATTTAATAGGTTCTCCTACTTGTAATTTATGCTTAAGGGTTAATCTGGAATGTAAGTCTAATAATTGAATCTAAAAGTCCAGATCCTGGATAAAATAGAGCATAGAACGAAATTGTAGTATTGTGCCTAGGGGGTATGTGACAATCTTCTGCTAGAGTTTATCATGATTGCGTAGATCAAACCAAGCCTAAAAGCTTAGACTCCTTTCACATCTTGAATAATGTAATCGAACTGATCATATCCATAAGCTTCAATGTTATCATTGACCCATCTTTAATGCTTTATGTCTTCAAACATGCCTCTACTTCCATCTAATCTGGTAGTGTGATCAAATATTCAAGATTAAGGATCTTTTGGGCTACGGTTGAACCTGAATCATAGGACTGAATAATCTCCAAAATTTCTATATAGATCTACAAAACGAAACAAATCTGGACACACTCAAAAAATTACTCACGGAAACCCAACACAACACAATTTTCTACCATAATCTATTTATAAAGGAATAAAATTCAAGGCTCTCTCATCTTCATGGCCCTCCCTTAAGGGAGTCAAGCCAATACCCATTCTGACACCATGATAGAAAACTAGAACATAGCAGTGAGAGAGACAATGGCTGCACAGAACACAAATCAATCACACACTATTTTATTATTGTTCACAAAAGATACAATATATAACACATAAAAACTGACTTCGACACATCTAAATCATGACTCCAACTCATAACATAGGAATCAATAGCTTCTAAGCTGATGTCTTAGGACTCACAATGACAACTACACATGACACAAAAGTATTAGTTCCAACAACGTAATCACATATACATTTTGAAAAACATGCACCAATAGTTTTAATTATGAGGATTCTTAACCAATACACTATCATTCCTTACTACTACCACATTCCTAAAATATCATAATTCATTTTAATATGACACATGTTAATATGTCATTTTTTAATTAAATAAACAATTTAATCAAAAGAATAGAAAGAATCTATGATGGATCCCGCCTTTCCCAATGCAACCGTAAGTGATACGATTCGGCGCTTTTATTATGTCAGTTGTTTGACTTAAATACTGGGTACGTCCTCCTGATATTTTCTTGGGGTATCTACTGGTCACGTCAGTTAAAGACCTCCACCTGCCGGTTCTCCCTTATACGGTCCTTGCCTTTTGTCAACCTCTGTCCTGCTCATTTGTCATTTTACACTTTTCACTATGCCGAGTTCTAGTTCTGCTCTGTGGGAGCTTTCTCACCTTCGTCGTTCTGGTCTCAACGCTGGTTCTATGGACATTCTCAGCCCTCCGTTGCTCTTGAGGTAGAGTTACAACGGACTGTGGAGGCACCCTCCTTTCTGCACAGGGATAATCTTTTGGCTTACGGCTTTGTTAGGTGGATTCTGTCGTTTAAATGTTGTCTCTGGTCGATTAATTGATGGGTTTGTATCATGACAGGGTTTCCTCCAAGCTATCGTGCTTCAACTCTGCTGCCAAGGTAAATGCTGGTTCTTTGTTAAACTTAATTTCCCCTTAACTCTCCGACCCTAATGCCCTCGTTACTAGTATTCAGGGGTATGGTGGTCGTTTCGGTTTTCGTCTCTGCCTCCTCAGCTCCAGGTGAGGTTCTGTGCTTCAATTATCATCCACTTGTTGTTTTTAATGATTTTTTTGACTTTAAAGAATACTAATCTGCCCCCATTTCGTTTTCAGGTGGCTCAATGTAGTTGGTCTCTATGGTTCAATGCTCTCCACGGTCTCTGGCAATCGCTCGAATTCTCCAGCTCTTCCTTACGGGTAGGGTCCTTCCATATTAGTTTGTTTGTAACTTATAGAGGTTCTGAGACTTCGTTTTGTTGTTAGTTCATCACCTGAGCGGTGAAATAGATAGTATTTTTGACTGTGTAACCCTCCTTCAGTCCTGTACGTTGGTCTTTTGTTGTCGAGGTCCTCGTTCTGTAATTCTGCTACTCAGTTGTTGAAACCCTTGTTCTGTAAGATGGGTATTCGGTGGTTTCAAACCCTCGTCCTGTATATCGATGTTTGATTAATTTTGTAAGATGGGTATTCAGTTGCTTCGAACCCTCATCCTGTAATGTTGATGTTTTGTTAATAGAACCCTCGTTCACACTATTTCTGCTCGGTGCTTCCTTGCTATGGTAATTATTTGGATTCTGTCTGGTTGTATCATTCACTTGTTCGAAACTCTGTTTCGAGGTTCTTTTTTTAATGAAGTTTTTGTTCGAAGGAGCGTGAGACGCCCTGGACTGTATTTGCTTTGTTTATAACAGTTAATGAAATGATACAAGTTTACTTGGTTTCATTCCGGCATTTGCTTTGATCATAAATAATTTGAGGGTTTATATAGATTACCTGAAGGTTTGCCTGCATTCACAATTTCTCGTTCTCCTTATCTGGAAGTAATGTATTTGGCAGCGCCCTACTCTTCTGGTGAATGCTTTCTGTCTTGTTATTCCAATGCAAATTAGTTACACAGAATTTATGTATTGATGCATGAAATTTGTCTCTACAGTGGTGATTTAATAGATAAATAAAAAAAAAAGAATTTTATTTCGAAATGACTGTATCTTTTTTTTCTCTGTCTGAGGAATCTTTTACACTGTTTCTCTTTTTCCTTTTAATCTTCTGAGGCACAACTGTTCTTTGTTCAGGTAGAACTGCCCCAACAGAATTAGGTAACTGTCCACCAATTTCTGTTACAAGGTTGTTGGTTACCATTAGCTGTTCCTAACTAACACAATTCATAAAAAAAAATAATTGACTGTCAACCTATTTTACTGTTACTAATTCCTATTTAAAAGAAACAGTTCTCAATTTTAATTGTCCTGGTCCTAACGACCTTCTGAAAAATAAAACAAATAAATAAAGTAAAATAACTGACAAGTCTAACACCTATCCAGCTATGCATGTATGATTGTTTGTTCTTGTCTCTCCATGAGACCATCAACCACCTTCTGTCTCCTTGGAGCTGGATGCTCCTGCATCAGGCTCCCGGGGTGGCAAAAAGTTATGGCTCCGTTCCATGAGGTCGTCGACAGAATAACCTGCTTTCTGTATCTGCGTTGCGTTAAGCCACGAACTGTCCTCTATCGGACGGTTCTTCCATTTGACCAAATATCGCAAATACTCCTTCCTGCGTGTGCGCTTAGCTACCTGTGTGTCCAGAATCCCTTCGATCTCAATGGGTGGTGCCATTGGCATCTGTCTCGTCCACGAATCTCCTTCACAATTGGTGTCCCACGGTGGCTCTGCTACTGTATTATCTGCTGAACCTGTGACATAAGGAAACAGATCTGCCACGTTAAAAATAGGTGAAATACCGATCCCTGGTGGCAACTGTAGTTCATAGGCGTTTGCGGAAAATTTGCGAATGATTTTACAGGGCCCGATTTTCTTAATTTTTAGCTTGCTGTACTCTCGTTTTGGAAACCGTTCCTTACGTAAGTACGCAAGGACTTCATCTCCTATGTTGAACTGAACTTCCCGACGCTTTGTATCAGCTCGCTGTTTATACCTCTGACTGCTGTCCTGTAATTTCAGTTTGACCTGTTCATGCAAGTTACTCATTGCTTGGGCGAAATCTTCCCCATCAGTGCTTCGTTTCTCAAGTTTCCCCAAATCTCGTAATTCATGCACTCCTCGCGCATGCATGCCATACAGAATCTGGAACAGACTGTAACTTGTGCTGCGGTTAGGGGAATCATTATATGCGAATTCCGCCTGACCAAGTACACAGTCCAAAGTCTGCGAATTTTCACCTGTTAAACTTCGAAGTAAATTTCCCAGACTTCGGTTTACTACCTCCGTCTGACCATCCGTCTGTGGATGATAAGCGGAGCTGAACTGCAACTGGGTATTCAACTTTTTCCACAGAGTTCTCCAAAAATGACTGGTGAACTTTACATCTCTGTCAGAGATAATGGATCTTGGAAGTCCATGCAACCGCACAATCTCAGTAAAGAAAAGATGTTCTATGTAAGGAGCATCGCTGGTTTTCCTGCATGGTACAAAGTGTGCCATTTTTGAAAATCGGTCTACCACAACCATTACTGAATCAAAACCTCGTTGTGTCTTCGGCAAACCCAGTACAAAATCCATACTAACTGAATCCATTGGCGCACTAGGAATGGGTATGGCCATTAAGTCCAATGTTCTTGATGTGACCTTTTTCCAGTTTGACAAATTTTACATCTAGGGCACGTACTCTGCACATCCCGGCTGCAAACTTTGGTCAGAAATAAAAATGTTTACCTGAGCAATGCGTTTGTCAATAACGAAATGTCCAGCCAGACCCCTGTGTTTTCCTATAAATGTTTTCCGCATAGAAAGTTGGGAAACAGCAACTGTCCTCCCTTAAACAACAATCCTTCCTGTAGATTATAGTCTAACCACATGCTTTTATTTCGTAACAACGGGTTTTGGCAAGCCTCATAGGCCTCCCTAAACTCGGTGTCGGTCGGATACAACTCTTTTAAATGTTCAAAGCCTAAAATCTGCATCGTGCTTTCCTGTAGAAGCAACGTTCCCCTACTCAATGCATCTGCCACCTTATTTGATTGCCCACTAATGTGTTTTAGTACAAATGTAAAACTTTGCAAGTACTCAACCCAAGCTGCATGCTTATGGTTCAATTTATGCTGCTGCATAATGTACTGCAATGTAGAGTTATCAGAAAACAAAACAAACTCGTTACCTAACAGATAATGTCGCCAATGCTTCAAATCTTGCACAATGGCGTAGAACTCCTTCTTGTAGGTTGAGTATTTTTGCCTGCTCTCATTTAGCTTTTCACTGAAATAAGCAACCGGTCTGTCTTCCTGACTAAGGGCTGCCCCAATGGCCATACCACTGGCATCACAACGAACTTGAAAAAGTTTGTTGAAATCAGGCAGTCTTAATACTGGTCTTTCAGTAATCTTCTTTTTCAAGGTCTGAAAACTATTTTCTGCTTCTTCAGTCCAGTGAAATGGCTGATTCATCTTCTTGATCATATCCAACATTGGTGCGAAAATCTCGCTGAAATTTCTGATAAACTTCCTGTAAAAACTAGCTAGTCCGTGGAAACTTCGGACTTCAAATAAACGTTTCGGAGAAGGCCAGCTAACTATAGCTGTCACCTTTTCTCGGTCCATTTTTAGTTCATTTTCTGCGATGACAAAGCCCAGATACACTAATTCTCGCTGAAAAAAAGTACACTTCTTCAGATTAATTAGCAGCTTGTTCTGCTGCAACTTCCTCAACACACTCTGCAAATGTCTGAAATGTTCCTCTTTAGTCTTGCTAAAAATCAAAATATCGTCCAGGTAAACTATTACAAACTTGCCATTAAATTCTTTCAGCACTTCATTCATCAGGCGCATGAACGTGCTGGGAGCGTTGCTCAAACCAAATGGCATCACCAGCCACTCATATAAGCCTTCGTTCGTCTTGAAAGCTGACTTCCATTCATCTCCTTCCCGAATCCGAATCTGATGATATCCACTTTTCAAGTCAATCTTCGAAAAATAAGCCGCTCCACTCAAAATCATCAATATCGTCCATCTTGTAAGGGAACCTGTACCTCACGTAATTTTGGTTAATAAGCCCTGGAAATCTGTACACTTCTCCACTCTCCTCCTTTCTTTGGAGCCAAGACAGTTGGTACTGCACATGGGCTCATGCTTTCTCGAATCAAACCTTTGTCCAACAACTCCTGGACCTGTTTCCTGATTTCTTCATGGTCTTTAGGACTCATGCGATAAGCTGCCTTATTTGGCAGGCTTGCTCCTGGTATAAAGTCAATACAGTGACTAATACCTCTCCTTGGTGGTAATTCGTCTGGAAGATCATCTACCACAATGTCTCCAAAGTCCTGCCAACCTCTGAACTTCTTCAGGCAAATCTGAAATCTGTGTATGAAGTACCACTGCCTTTGGTCTCCTTATGACAGCAAATTTTATTTCGTTGTCCTCAATCTGTTTTACAAACTCCTTTCCGCCTAACAGTAGTGCTTTCACTCCACTAGCTTCTGCTGTATTTTCCTCCTTGATGGGTACAAGCGTATGCTTGATCCCATCTTTAACAAACTTATAGCAGTTGGTTTTTCCATCATGAACCGCACTTCTATCAAACTGCCATGGTCGTCCCAACAGTAAGTGACAGACATCCATTGGCATGACATCGCAAAGGATCTTGTCCTTATACTTACCGATCTGAAACTCTACCTCACACTGTTCGTCAACTAACAGTTGATGCCCTTTCTGCAGCCACGACACCTTGTAGGGAGTAGGATGTTTTAGTTTTTTTAATCCCAGCTTTTCTACCATCTCCACAGCCACTAAATTGTCAGTACTCCCACTGTCAATGATCAACTTACAGCACTTACCCCGTGACTTGCAAACAGTGCGAAACAAAGCCTTTCGCTGATCCGGTTCTGCAACTTCTTTTGCTGGTTTTAACAGCACATTATTTAACACCAAAGCTTCGCCTGTCTCCGGTGTATTCTCTGCTTCTTGAGGTGTCTCCTCAACATCCTCTGGCTGAGCAACATAGGTTCCTCTCCCACCTTCTGGTTCACCTTCAGGATAGTCATATGACTTGTGTCCCAATTTGTGACAACGATAGCACTGGACAGTTCCCCTGCCTCGACCAAATCCTCGCCCTCGCTGAGCTGGTTGTCCTTCCCTGGTGCTGTTGTCCTTCTCAGTTGTGCCAGCAGATTTGGAACTGCTGCCCTCCTCATTTGAGCTTGTACCTCTACCTCTGCCATAAACCTTGCCTTTTACCCTGCTAGAACCACCTCCTCTCTTGGTGTTCTGTTTCCTGTTAATTTTCTCCTCTGCCTTCAGTGCAAATTGATAGGCTTCATCCAACGTTTGAGGTGAGAGGATACCGATTTCATCCAAAATCTCCCCCCTCAAGCCATTCACAAATCTGGCTATTTTTTCTGAGGTATCTTCCACATACCCTGTTTGTAAATTCAACTTATAAAATTCCTCCGTAAATTCCCTAACAGTCATTCCTCTTTGCTTCAAGTTCTGTACTTGTCGGTACAACATGATCTGGTAATCTTTTGGCAGGAACTTTTCCTTCAGTTTTGCCTCCATTCTGCCCCACTTCTTTATAGGCTGTTTGTGTAGTCTCTTCCTTTCCACCTGAACGCTGTCCCACCATAAGGACGCATGTCCTTTCAGCTTGGTGGCAGCGAACTTCACTTGTTTGTTCTCACTGGTTTCCTCAAACTCAAAAAATTTATTTACTTCACTCAGCCAATCTAATAACACATCTGCAGACAAACTTCCGTCATAAGTAGGTAACTCATGGCTTGGCTCATGACTGGACAACAAAACTGACTCCAACAATCTAAGTTCTGGTGTCACCCCTTCAAAATCGTCCTCTGGTTCAGCTACTTCTTCATCACTATCATCTGCTAGGTCTCTCCTTCCCCCAGCCTCCACCACTGCCAATCTTTCACGCAAAACTCGAATCTCCTCTCGAAGTCCCTCATCTACTACCCTACGGACTACTCGTCCTCTTCTCGTCTCTTCCTCTCTCTTCCTCTTCCTTCAGCTTCCACTTGTTCCATTAGTTCTAACTCAAGAAACTTGGCTCTGATACCACTTATGATGGCCTCCCGCCGATTCTAATGTATTTTCTATTGACAAGACTTGGCGTCCTGAACGAATTAATTGTTGACTTAAATTCCTGGTACGTTCTCTCGGTAATTGTTTTAGGGTTTTTACTGGACCCGTCGGTTAACACTCTACAGCTGCTGGTTCTCCTTTATACGGCTCCTTACCCTTTTGGTCAACCTCTGTCCCGCTCATTTGCCTTTTGCACTTTTCACTGTGCCGAGTTCTGTTCTGCTTTGTGAGAGCTCTTTCACCTCCGTCGCTCTGGTTTCGATGCTGGTTCTATGGGTTCTCTCGGTCCCTTCTTGCTCTTGAGGTGGTGTTTCAATGGGTTATGGAGGCGTCGTTTCTCTACACAGGGTTTGTATTCAGGTTGACTGATTTATTAGCTCGATTTTGCTGTTTAGATGTCGTTCCTGCTTGATTTACTGATGGGTTGTTTCATGACAGGGTTTCCACCGAATTAACGCACTCCAGTTCCACTGCCAAGGTAAGCTTGGTTCTCTGATAAACTTATTTATCACTTCTTTTTCTTACCCTGACATCCTCGCTCCGCGTCTTCAGGGATATGCTGGTTATTTCGTTTTCCGGCTATGTCTCTTCGGCTTTAGGTAAGGTTCTTGCTCCAAGCTTCATCCGGTTTTGTTTTCAAACGATTATTTGTGTTTGTATATATCTCTAACCTACTCTCATTTCGTTGCAGGTGGTTTCATATGGTCGGCTCTGTGGTTCAAGGCACTTCACGGTCCCTGGCACTCACTCGAGTTCTCCAGCTCGTACCTACAGGTAGGGTCTCTCCATATTGGTTGCCTGTAAGTGATTAGTGGTTCTAAGTCTCCGTTTTAGTTGGTAGTTCTTCACTTAAGCGGTGAAATGAACGGTATTTTTTGTTGTCTGTGTAACCCTCCTTCGGGTCTGCACGTTGGTCTTCGGTCCTTAGTCTGTAATAATGATATTCAGCTGTTGAAACCCTCGTTTTGTGAGATGGGTCTTTGGTGGCTTCAAGCCCTCGTCCTGTACATCGTTATCTGGTTAATTTGTGAGATGGGTGTTCGCCGGTTTGAACCCTCGTCCTGTAGCTTTGCCGTTTAATTAATTGAATGCTCATTCACGCTGTTTTCTATTCAATGCTTCGTTACTATGGCAATTATTTAGTCTTCTGTCTGTTGGTATAATTCACTTATTCGAAACTCAGTTTCGAGGTTCTGGTTTTTTTATGAAGTTCTTGTTGGGGAATGACTGGACTGTGTATATTTGTTTACAACAGTTGCGTGAAATGATACAATGCCATAATATTTTTGTTACATATCATCGTTTGCTCTGTTCATAAATAAGTGAGGGTTGTTTTCGTTTTACCTGTAAAGGTTGTTGGCATTCACGAATTTCTCGTCCGCCTTTGCCTGGATGTGATATATTTGTATATCTTCGCTTTGCACTTCTTGTTAGCTCTCTCTGTTCGAGCTCTGTCTGTGCTCGAAGTTTCTCGTTCTTCGCTGTCTGGAAGTGATTAGTTGTATGCCAACGCTCTGTTCATCTTTGTTAATTTTCTCTGTCTTATGACTCCAACGCAAATTAGTTACACAGGATTATGTATTGATGCATGAAATTTATTTATACAGTGGTGATACAGTAGAGAAAATAGAATAAATGTTTATTTGGAAAAATGACTGTAACTCTCTTTCTCTGTCAGAGGAATCGTTTACAATGCTTATATTTTTCCTTTTATTCCCCTGAGGCATAACTGTTCCTTGCTCAAGTAGAACTGCCCCAACAGAATTGATAACTGTCCAGCAACTTATAACTGTTTTTTTTAACTAACACATTTCATAAAGACACTAATTAACTATCAACCTACTTTCTGATGCTAATTCCTATTTAAAAATAACAGTTCACAATTTTTAATTTACCTGGTCCTATCGACCTTCTGAAAAATAAAACAAGTAAATAAAATAAAATAACTGACAAGTTTGACACCTGTCCAGCTATGCAGGTATGACTGTGTGTGTTCTTGTCTCTCCATGAGACAGTCAACCACCTTATGTCTCCTCAGAGCTGGATGCTCCTGCATCACATTTAAGTGTTGCATTATATCAATTCATAGTATAATGGGTGTATTATAATTCGTTCACTTAGTGATACCCACCGAATGGGCATCTTATCCCTAGTTTTAAGAGTTTGATCTTTTATATAATATAAAAATTTACATATGTATTTATACATAGATGAACCCTTGCCGTGGAGCCTTTCGATTTTCAATATATGTATATCTAATTTGAATAATGTACGGAAGGTGGATTATTAATTATATTAGACAAGTTTATTGAGGCGGAGGAATTGCTTTGACGGTCATTTTTTTGTTAGAATCTTGGCAATTTTTTTTAGTAAATCTAGCAGAAGCAATATTTAAATCATGTTTTTCAAAGTGAAAATAGATTCAGCACCACTAAAAACTTCTGGGGTACCTAAAATCTTGAAATTTAACAACTTTCACCCTGATTTATTAAAATCTCTACTTGAATTTATCAAAATATTGCCAAAATTTTCATGACTAAAAGGCAGTTTGGTTAGACTACGACAATTATCTATATATATATATGAGCATAGATTTATTTTAACTATAGATTTAATATGAGATGAGAGGGATCAAATTTTTCACGTGTAAACTCTTTTAAAGTGCAAAACACAATGTGTTATTTTTCATTTCATTGTTTAAATTGTATTTTTGAATGCTAAATAGAGTATATATAGGACCAGATAAAAATTTTAATCATAAAACTTTTTTTTCTATATATAGATATATATGAAACTGATATCAATATAGACTTTCAAATAGTTTATTTAAATCTCTGATTGAAATATTTTTGAAAAGTATAAGATTTAAACATCTTATCTACACATTATTTTTACTTCTAATTATTTTAGAGTGTATTCATTTTTTTAAATTATAGTTAACATTATTTTTCTATTTAGAATATAATTTTCCTTTCTATTTTTATTTTAAAGGAGTAGGGATGAACAAACTTACACATCCCTTCATATTGGGTCGTAGAATGAACCTCTCAGTTTAATAAAAGACTAAACAAAAACCTGAATTTAAATTAGGAAGTTGAAATGAGGTGTACGCAGATTTAAATCTCTTGTTGAAATATTTTTGAAAAGTATAAGATTTAAACATCTCATCTACACAATATTTTTACCTCTGATTATTTTAGAGCGTATTCATTTTTTTTAATTATAGTTAACATTATCTTTCTATTTAGAATATAATTTTATTTTTTATTTTTGTTTTAAAGGAGTATGGACAAACAAACTTACACATCCCTTCATATTGGGTCGTAGAATAAACCTCTAGGTTCAATAAAAGACTAAACAAAACCCTGAATTTAAATTAGGAAATTGAAATGAGGTGTAGGCAGCAATGTTGCGAACATCTTGATAACATCCCGATTTTATTTCAAAATCACGATTTTTTGGCCTCGCTAATGTTTGATGATTTTTACCTATATTTTGATGGTATCTTGACTTTGCTAATGTTTATTGATTTTTACCAATATTTTGTCGATTTTTACAATTTTTTTCTTTTTCAAACCATTGCCAATTTTATCCCGATATCAATATTGATACGCAACATTCAAGTGAAAGATTGTACTACAAAGGTTATACATGGCACTTTAAGATATGCATATAATTGTAAATCGAAATGATTTATGAGCTTAACAATGTGTATTTATTAATATATAATATGAGGTATTCGTTAATATATTGTTAATGTGAATTATGAGGGGGCATGTGCGATTTTCGGGATAGGGGAAACTCATGGAAGGGCCCTCATAGTTTAATAATATACGTTGTATAACGTGGGTGGGGTCGATAATTAAGATGGGTTTTTTTTTAATGTATTAAAGAAATGTGGTATTAAGGGGATACGTCTAGGAACATGGTTTCATTTTAAATTAAAATGGTTGTATGTAAGTTTTATTTCCAATGAGAAGCTGGAGGGTGTTTAAAGAGGGGAGATAATTATAGAAGAAGTAGAAAATTGGTTGTTGGAGATTAAAAAATATTTTTAATTGTTAAATTATTCCTGTAATTTATGTATAACATTTGAAGGGAAAAGTCAATTTCCAACTCAAAGCAACGAAGCTTTTGGATGAAAGATGAGTTACTTGGAATAAGTTTAAAGACCATTTCTAGAAAAAGTATTTATTTAAATGTTATTATGAGCGAAAAATGTAAGAATTTTTCGAGCTTCAATTGGGAAATATGACCATGGAGTATAGTAAAAAATTCACAAAGCCACTGAGGTATGTTAAATTTGTTAAGGATGAAAAGTTTAAAATACAAAGATAAATTAGTAGACTACCATATTTTCATGTTGATAGGTTGAAATATGACGAACCCAAAACCTTGGAGGCAACCATGAGGAAAGCAGAACAGTTGTATGAGAAGAATAAAAATAGATCCATTTTACACAAGGCTTTGGGCAACAAAAAGAAGAATTTTATGGAGCAAAGAAAGAAGGTTTACAAACCTTTTCCATTTAAGAACAATTTTCAAACATACCAATAGACAACCTAAGCTTCTAACCATCTAGAAGGGGGTGATTCTTCAAGCAAAAGGTTTCAACCTCCGCCTATTAAATGGTTTGGTTGTAAAGGAGATTACCAATTCAGAGATTGTCCTCATAAGGTAGAGAAAGCGAGGTATGCACAATATGCAAGTGGCAACTACTGTGGATGAATTAGGCAGAAGCATGCCCAAAATTTACACAGCCTTGGATAGTCAGCAAGTGGAGCATCAAGCTCACATGATAGAGGTTGAAGTTAAGCCACAATAATCAGTTTGTTATTATTTTAATTGATTTTGGAGCCAACCATAGTTATATTAATGTGAAGGCTAGTTGAAAATTTTAATTTGAAGAAAATTAAACATTCCAAACCATGGTTAGTACAATTTTCTACATGAATGAAGAGAAAGGTTATATAATTAATTAGAGAATGCCCAATTGAGATGAATGGGATGAGAACAACAACTAACTTGAATGTAATTTCACTAGTTATATATGATTGTTTTATTGGCATAAATTGGTTGGAAAAGCACCATGCAATACTTAATTGCTACAACAAATCTTTTAATTGCATTGATGATGAGAGTCAACAAAAGTAGGTCCAAAGAATTCCTAGGTTGATATCCATCATCATTAGAGAAATTCTGAGGTCTAAAATGGGCCTCCTCAGGAATATTATAAAATAATAATGGAAATAATAAAATAAGATTAGATTATCTCATCAAGTTTTGGAGGGAAAAAAGAAAAACTATTTTTTCAACTCATTTCCCTACGATTTTACTCAAATTTGGAGCGAGAGAACTCATTGGATAATTTGATTTTGCATCCAAGGAGTACACATGTTGCATACTTTTGATGGGTTGTACTGCACGAAAATTTTGAAATACATAAAAAAATGTGATCGTAATCATGTTTTTTCATGTAGTAAGGTCCATCAAAAGTATGCAACATGAGTACTCCTTGGATGCAAAATTAATTTATCCATACAACGAGTACTCCCACTTGAAATTTGAGTAAAATCATAGGGAGATAAGTTGAAAAAACAAATTGAAAAGGTAGTTTTTCTAAATAAATAAATAAATAAATTATCTTTTAACTTTTTTACTCAAAAAATGGTGAATGATCCCCCATAGTTGACATTATCATATTGGATCCTATTGGTTCTTATAAACTTGATTTTTGTTGTACATTTTTGTTTTGGGACTCGTTTTTTATCTCAAAATTTCACTAATGAGAGATATTAGCCATGCAATTAAAAAAAGATTTTAGGAAAGGGTGTCAAATCCTTGTAGCCCATTTGGAGGAATCAAATACAGACCTACAAGCTAATATAGAAAACTACCTAGTGCTACAAGAATTTCTTGATGTATTTGCATAAATACCTGAATTAATTCTAAGGAGGGAGATTGATTTTTTATTAGTTTGGTTCCTGGAGCAGTTCTGGTATCTAAAGCATTGTACATGATGAGTACTCCAGAGCTTAAAGAGTTACAGATGCAAATGGAAGAATTACTAAAGAAGGGATATATACACCCTAATGTATCACCGTGGGGTGCTTTGGTTCTTTTAGTTAAAAAGTAATACAATAATTGTTGTTTATGTATTGACTTCCGGCAACTAAACAAAATTAATATTAAAAATAAATATCAATTTCCAACTGATCAGCTACGTGGGGCAAAAATATTCTTTAAATTTGATTTAAGATCTAGGTATCACCAACTATGGATTAAAGAAGAATATATCAGCAAAATGACATTCTGGATTCATTATGGCCATTATGAATTTGTTGTAGGGCCTTTTTGATATATTTAATGCACCAGGGGTTTTTATGTGTTGAAAATAGAAACAAGAAATGTTAAAAATAGCATCAAGAAAGAAAATCCTAATTTAATTTGTCCTTGAATTACATTGGGAATTAAATTATAATTCCACATCTCATGACAACTTGTGATTGTTAACTAAGTTAATTTTACTTAGTTAGCTCAGTTAATTCGAGTTGAAGATCTAACTAGAGTCATGTCGAGTATCTCTTAAAAGTATGAGCACTAGTTGAGTTCATTTTCTATTGTAATTATTTAATTAAGTCCAATTGAGTTAAAGTTAGTTAAACTAGCTCCAACTGATGGAGGAATTAATGGGAGGTCCAGTAGTGGGGTGTAACTTACTCTAGTGGGGTGTAACCTGCAATAGTGGGGTGTAACTTATTGTAGTGGGGTGTAACCTATAGCAGTGGGCTTGCAGCGATGAACCTGTAAAATGAAGATTCACTCATAATTAACTCATGCATTTCAAATCAGAGAAAGACCCAGTTGAGATTGGAGTTCATGAACAATTTACTATCAGTTATAAAATCATCTAAATTAAACCGATGGTGCATGCAATAGGAAGGCCCATGAGGATTACACAATTCATAATTGAGGAATTTCCACATTAAATAGAGGTTAATTCCCAAGGGAATAGTGCAAGGAATAGGGAGCTTGGAGGCTTGGAAATTTGGCTAAATATTGGCCAAAGGTAGCCAGTCAGGCAGAGGATAGAAAATACTTGTGTCAATTGAGCTCAAGGTTTAGCAGAGTATAATGTATTCATCCAGATTCTTTGATTAATGCAATATACTATAACAGGGGTTTTTAGTTGTGGATTTCGCCAAAAAATCATTGTGTTATGTGTGATTGATTTTTTTTTATCTTATATGCTTCGTGATTTCATTGATAATTTATTGTTTCCGCTAATGAGTAGAGTAGATTCAATTCAATTGTTTTAGAATATTACAATTTGCAATTTGAATCTACAAGGAATTTCTACATTATGTGTTTAATGAACAGAATCTTCAAATAATACTTCAGTAAATTCATCATTGTTTTCTTGATGACATTTCAATATTTTAAAAAATTGAAGAGGAGCATCAATGGAATTTAAATTGGTTTTGTAGGTACTCAAGGAGCATCAATTCTATGCTAATCGGAGAAAATGTTTATTTTATCAGAAACATATCCATTATTTGGGTCACATTATTTCATAAGATGTAATAATTGTGGACCCAAAGAAAATTAAGGCTATAAGACAATGGCTAGATCTGAAAAATGTTACGAAAGTTAGGTCTTTTATGGGCCTAGCTAGTTATTACAGGAGATTCATTGAAGGGTTTTCCATAATTGCATATCCAATTACGTCATTACATAAAAAGGGTGTAAAATTTAATTGGACACTTGAGTGTGAGGTGGCTTTTCAGCATTTGAAATCTTTATTAACCAGAGATCCAGTATTAAAATTTACAGATTCAAATGAGGACTTTTTGGTATGCACAAATGCATGCATAGAAGTATTGGGAGGTGTGCTCATAAATGGGAAAGTAACATGTTACGAGTCTAGCAAATTAAAAGAGAATGAGAATAATTATGCTGCCCATGATCTAGAGTTTTTAGCTATTATTCGGGCACTTAAAATGTGGAGGCCTTATCTCATGGGAAGGAGATTTGAATTTAAAACTGATCATTATGGGTTTTTGCATTTATTTTAACAGCCGGATTTAAATGGACAGTAAATCAAGTGGATGGAATTGCTAGCAAAATATGATTCAAAATTAAATATATCAAGGGAAAATAAAATTGGGTGGTTGATGCACACAAAATAATGGTGAATGTTATGCATTTCACAATGATTAGTAGCTACGAAGAGATTTAATAGACAAAATTCTATAGGATGGTAATTTACAGCATAAATATGTGCAGATTAAAAATAATTTATATCAAGGCGCAGCATGACAGAAATACCAGGATTACGAAATGGGCCGAAAAAATATTATCTTAAATAAAGGAAAAAAAAATTGTGTTAGATGTACTAGCATTAAAATAAATAATTTTACAGGAAAGGTTCAGGATGTTGTATGTTGGTCACCTCAAGTACCAAAAAACCTTGATAGCAATTAAGCAGTAATTTTACTTGTCGGGTTTAAAAAGGGAAGTGGCTAATTATATAACCAGGTGTATGGAATGCTAGCAGGTGAAAGCCAACCATAAACACCCAATTGGTTTTCTTCAGCCAATTCCCATTCCAGACTGGAAATGGGAGGTGGTATTAGTTTATTTTATTAGTAGTTTTCACAAAATGTAAAGAGGGCATGATTCTATAATGGTAGATGTGGAAAAGCTTACAAAGCCTGCTCATCTTATTACCATAAAGTCAGTGCATAAAGCAGCAAATATTGTGGATATTTATATGCGAGAAATTTCTAGGCTTCATGGATTTCCCAAGGCAATAATTCTGGATAGAGATCCAAAATTCACATCTAATTGTTTGATCGGTTTATTTAAGGGACTAGGTACCAATTTAAATTTCAATATAGTGTATCGTCTCAAGTTTGATGGTTAGACTAAGCAGGTAAATCAAATAATTGAAGACATGTTGCATATGTATGTGATGGATAAACCATCCAAATGAGAAGACTACTTCCATCTAATTTGCATATAATAATGGGTACCAAGCATCATTGAAAATGAGGCCATTTAAGGTCTTATATGAAAACAATGTAATACTGCAGTAAGTTAGAATAACCCAGTGGTTAGAATTATGGTGGGTCGTGAATTGCTCAAAGACATGGAAGAACATATGATTAAAATTAAGCAAAATTTAAAATTTTCCAGGATAGGTAGAAAATTTATGCTGACAAGAATAGGACAAGCAGGGAATTTAAAGTCAAGAATCATGTATTTTTGAAAGTAAAAGAAAAAAATAGTTCGTTAAAATTGGGAAATTGTGCCAAGTTGGCAGCAAGATATTGTGGGCCATTTGAGATTTTGGAGAGGATTGACCCTGTTGCATACAGGCTTGCATTTCCTACATCTACACATATGCATGATGTATTTCATGTTTCATTGCTTAAGAAATACGTATCTGACACTAATCATGTTATTGATTGGAAAATGATTCGAGTGGAACCCAAGGGATATTTCCATGTTCAACCAGTGTGGATATATATATATATATATATATAGACACACACACACACACACTAAGGATAATACATAAAATAAGGTGGGGAGGAATGTAATACTCCCGCCATTTTTTACAATGTAAATACACGTACCTTTTATATTTGGTTGTTGATCCAAAAATACTGTATTGGCCTGCATGCCCATGTAGTAGCATAGATGTTGATATGTCATTATTTTACTAAGTGTCTAGAGGAACCGTGATGTAAATATTGTAAATTTACATATCCTTATATATTAGTAAAATAAGGATGGCTACAGAGCCCACTCCACGGAATGAGTATGGGGGATGCAAATCCATGGAAAAAGGAAGCAATCGGGTATTTTTGGTGAAAAGTGCACTGGTGGCCACATTGGTTTTAGAGAGTGCCACATGGAAAGTTAGGACCATGCATATATATAAAGAAGCGTAGTTTATATTTGGGGGAATTATTATTATTTGTTCAATTTATCCTTCAGGTCATGATGGATTAGTTGATGAGTCTGGGGGTTGACTCTATGACTGATTGATGACCAGTGCACCTTGGAGTTGGACTCTAGACTGGTCGAGGTGTGGTTAATTATTTAATCTTGTCATATGCATGCATATTGTTATGATGTGAGCTCTTAGGTTTGCTTAGGGAAGCCTAGTGCTACAAGGATTTGTTGGCCCTGTTATGGCCTAGTTTCATGGATTTTAGGTGGGAATTCGATGTCGATTTTTTGGCCTGGAGCAACATGTTTGTTAGGTTGTCTTCTTGGAAATTAGCCTAGAGGGTGCCAGGAGCCAGTGTAGCATGGATGATGGGTTGTCACCTTGGACCTCAACCACAGTTGTGTATTAATTTTATGATTGTTTCCTTTGGAGTTGTTGTCCTAGCTTAGGAGTGACCCAATGGTTAAGTTTATGAACCACCAAGTCTATGGTTGAGCATGACATGGAGAGCCAGTAGCTATTCAACTCTTATTTATCAAATAAGTACCCGCATTCTTATGCATGTTTATTTATTCATGCGTGTTTCTTAGATATTTACTTATTTATTTTAAAATCATAGTTTATGGGTGCAGACTTAATCATTACTCACGTATATATTTATTTTGTTGTAATAGATTTTATGGATTCATCCCATCCATATTGATTTGAAGATCGATGTTTTGAACCCACAACTAAGGTTCCTCATTAACATGTATATTTATTTGTCCACTCTATTGCCTTAATTATAATGCGTGTTATGCATAATGCATGGACAACATGTAGAAATGCAACTCATGTTATATTTATTTGTTAGTCACAGGGTACAAATGAGGAAAAATTATGGGTTAAATGTTTTTGCAAATTAAATTAAATTAAATATAATTATGTAGTTTTGGATTAGTATTGTTGCTTGGTTGGGGGTCCGAGACACTATAATCAACCACAAGTTCACAAGTCACAAAATATTGATTCTTATCATGTTGGGTGTGGAGCCTAATTATCATCCTGATTCAGAGGTCTTGTTTCAATCGTGTTTGGATATCAATCCCTAACGGGTGGGTGTGGGTGGATTTTCCCCCCACTACTATTACAAAGGGGTCGACACCACCAAAAGGAATTTTTTGAGAAAATCGCCTCGTAAAATATTGTAATTTTGTAGTCAATCTAGATTATTCATTAGGAGAAAGATCTGACTATAGAAGTTATGCTAATTTAGGGTTTTTTTCCCTAGAACTGAACCCTTTGTTTGTATAAGAGAATTATACTGTAGCTGGGTATTATTTGTATATATTCCTATATTTTACTAGCACTTGATTACATAATATTGTACAAATTCTTTCTTACACAAGTATATGAAATAGCGTAGGCTATTTTACAATTGGAGCATGTAAAATTTGTTTTGCCAATCCTTTTCCTTCTCATTATATTTTTTTAATACTTTTTAAAAAATACAGAGAAAATATAGGGAGTGAATCTTTTTTGTGGAAGCGTTCTCCTGAAACGCACTCCCAAATAGGAGGGTTTTGGGAGTGTTCTCCTGGGGCAACTCCATGAGCTCTTCCATTTAGAGCTTTCTTTAGGGGGGGAGATCGCATGAAGAATTGTCTTAGATACTGAGAGAATAATATTGAACCTAATGTTATGTAAAATGTCACTCCCATCCAAAATTCCATAAAAAAACCCAAGGGAATTGACGCCCTTGGAGATGAGTAACCCAAAGATCCAAGAGGAATGGGACACAAGGAATTTATATGAGATAAAGGTGTGAACAACTTCTGAGAAAGCACAACATCCAAAACCATAAAGGAAAAATCCCAATCCTATCCACATTTAGAAAAATAACTAATAAGAAAAGAGACAAGGGGTAATGGAGCAGAAGTATCAGGAGATAAAGAGGGTGCTACCTATGAAAAATCCATAAAAATAGGATCCATGGATGAATCTACTAGGAATGAGACCATGGGAGCAGTAAAAATTGATTTAGGAACCACTGAACCCATCGACACCTGAAATTTAGGTCCCATCCCATCATCAAATAAAAAACCCCTTTCATCACCCATAGTTGCACCCTCAGTATTTTGTTTTTTCTGGCTTGTTCCAAACATGATGATTTTTTGAAAGGAATTCTACAATTTTGGACCAAATGAACATGATGGTGGCACTGTTAGCACCGAAGGGGAAGCCCTTCATAATCAATTACTTGTATTTTGACATATTCCTTACCAATGTTTGTTGTTTCATGAAGCTTGTTTCTAAGCAATAGAATGACTAAGATCTTGGCAATAAATAAATCAATTGATTCCTTAAAAGAGTAATCTAGCTCCAAAAAGCAACCCAGGTTATTCCCTAAGTTTGTAAATATATGGGGATTCCACATGTGTGTCGACAGGCCCGAAAAACAGGCCCACAACAAAGCAACATCTAGAGTCTCCCTGCTAGTATCAAATGTTGAAGACCAAAAATTGAAAATGATAGGAGTAGAGTAAATGGGCCAAACATCTTTTGTCGCCATGTTCGTGGATTAATTTGTTTTGAATATGAGTTGAAACCAACCCTTTGCCAACATAAGAATCTCGGGAGCTTAAAAAACCCTCAAACAAACCATCTACTCTCACCACTCTACAAGGGTCTCCATATAGATGTTTTTCCCCTAGCACTACTCACTAATGATTTTTCACCTAAGTCCACATCTTGGGTAATCTCCACATCATCCCCTGGGAACAAATTGTAAGGAGCCAACATTTTTTCACTTTGTAAACCCATTTTTCTTCTTCTCAATTAGGGGGTTCCCTTTATCACTGAATTATAGGGAACTAGGACTTTCCAATTTCACCTCCAAAGCCGTCAAGATAAAACCATCATCAATTGGGGATGGGCCCTCAGTAAACACTACAAACTGAGGAATAATGACACCCACATATGGGAGAGGCACTGATTTTACTGCCACAACTGAATATGCCTCTAGCACCACCGAAAAACCACCACCAAAGGAATAAATCAATTAGGATGAAATCCCACCGCTAACAAATGCAAAAGGGAAAATCACATATGGAAAACCCATTGAGAAATACTTAGAAAACCTTATCATAAATGGAATTGGTAAAAATCATGGGAGCAAAGATATTATTTGGCTATGAGATCACTAGCACTAGAACTGAAAAATTGATGAATACGGGCAGAGAAACCGTAGGGGGCATACAATCCTCTGACCAAAACTAACCACTAGAAAATGGATGCCCCATTTTAACATTACTAATGAAATATATGGTGCCCTCCCCTTAGGGACCAAAACCTCCAAAGAAGACAAAAATAGGTTCCCGAAATAGAGTCATGGAGTCATAATCCACCAAATCCTAATCATCCATGTGCCCCTCTTAAGCATTTCCATATCATAACACCTCAAGGCCCTTGTGAGTAAAAAACTAAGTCTAAACAAAACAACTCCAAACAAAGCAGAGGGTTGGAAGAAAAACTATTGAAAACCTTTATCTGGCAAGAGTAAAACACCACCACATATGGATAAAAAGCTAACAACAAGGAACTGCCACTTCATAGAACAAAAGAGGTAAAAAAAGAGTAACAAATTAATATCCATGCCCCCCAAACCCACTTAGAGACCAGACAAAGGGGAATTGTCAGCATAAAACAAAACTTTAGCCTCCAACCATCGTTCCACATTCCCTTATGCCATTTTAGTCAAAACCCCTGATACATTCTTTAGATACATAATCATTAATATATTTTATTTATGGTTGAGAAAAATATTTTTTAATTGATATAATATATATAACCACATGTCAACACATAGAAGGAATTATTGGGTTGTAATATCATTAATTCTTTTAATTAGAACTAACCAATATGTATATTTATTTTTTCTTTTTATGTTATAATATGTATGTGTAGTGTATTGTGTATATACTATGAGTGATAAAATATATAAAATATATTATATAATATATATATATTGTTATATGTATTGAGTTAATGTTGTATTATATTATATTTATATTTTAAAAGTGACACGAGTCAATTCCTTGTTAGGCATGGAAGGAGTTACACATGTCCCTGATATTGGGTTGTATAATGTGTCCCCCAGTGCAATAATTCTTTTAACTAAAACTAATCAATATGTATATTTATTTTTGTTTTTCATTATGGAGAACATTTTTTTTATTTCATGAATATTTTATTTATATTTTAAAAGGGACATGTGTCGATTCCATGTTGTGCACAAAAGGAATTTCACATCTCCTTCATAATGGGATGTAAGATGCACATCTCGAACCAGTAAGGAGATAAGTCGAAAATATAATTTAAAAAAATGTAGTTTTCTTTCTTTTCCTTTAAAAATTAATATCTTATTTTATTATTTTAATTATTATTTTATTGTTTTTTGAGAAGCCCATTTTATATCTCAAAATTCCCCTAATGTTTATCAAACTAGTACTTATTAATTTTTTGGTGAGTTGCAAAGTTATTTCCTAGATTTATCTCCCATGGTGTCCTCCATATCAACATATAATAATTCTTCGGGGCTAGTGGAGGCATAAGAGTAAGTCCAAGTTAGAAATTTGAACTATCCAAAATTACTAGTCCTATCTTTTTTAGGAGTCTTTATTTGAAATGTGACATGATCTCCCAATATTTTCCTCCACCCAAAGGATCTTATGCCATGAGCCCTGATGTCGAATCTATGAATTCCAATTCAAATTTGAATTGAGAATTATATTGTACTCCAATTAACAAATCAACTAGGAGATTAAGAATAAATTGAAATTTAGTGGCTCAAAATCTACACGTGGATCAAATTTTTTGATGAATATCAAGAACCACTATGACCAGGGGTATGGGACTATTATGTTCAATTAAATATGATCCAAATTGACCTTCTAAATTCAATCAAATCTAAGATCTCACATCAATCATATAAATATATGATAGGATCGAATATTTGGAAAATACTTTGCCCTTGATTAGGTCCTCCATCTTCACGCATGCTATTTAAACATAACATCTTGGTTCAAATATAAGTAATTATTTTCACTATTAACTTAGAAGCCCAAGCTTCTAAGATTCTTTCACGTTCAAATTTGGTTTTGATGGCTTTAATAAGGTGATAAAAACACAAAATTATTGGTTCTTCTCATATGTTTTCTTCTATATGGATTTGTGTACACTTCTCTTTTGCAATTAGCATCTGCGAAAAGTATATATTTTTCTTATCTTATTCCTATGGTTGTGGATTGACTTCTCTAGTCAATAAATCTACTATGTTGTTTTATTTTCTAACCTTTTACTTTAAGTCAAATTGAAGCTATCTAACCATAAAATCTATATGAAAATATGAGTATTTCGTTACTCTAGTATTCTCCTATTTCCCAACATTCCTACCATATGTTTCATATCTATTATGATAATGAAATGCATCAACTTTATGAATAATTTGAATCTAGATATTGAGTTTTCCCTTGTTAATATTTCCCTATGACTTGATGGAAAATTTACTTCAATGCCTTTGGATACTCTAGATGCACACATATAGATTTCTTCTTGCCTTTTAACCTTTTGAAATAAAACTCCTAATCATGAATTTGAGGAAGAAACTACTTCCAAAATAAACTTACATCCATCCTTGGGTAACATAGGTTAGGCATAGTTTTTCCCTTCTCTTTGATATTTTTTATAGCAATAGTGATTTTGATAGTTCACAATGTAGTCTTATTTTTCAATATGGTAAACATACAAGAAACATCTTCAACTTGATCTTTAAAGAAGTATCTTACATAGTTTAGGTTTCCACGAAAATGCTACAACTTGAGTTTATCTATTA